>VWYN01011605.1:0-26465 GCA_013400075.1 Hippolais icterina
AACTGAGTTAGTAGAAGAAACAGTAACTGATGAATTCCGAGTGTATCCATAGCAGGGAAAAGACTGTTAGTATGGAAACTGATTTAAAAAGATACACGAAGGATTTTTGTAGTTAGACTAAGCGCGTAAGTAAACGTGCCTTATTAACTTTTCGCAAAACTTTTGCCAAATATATTGATGCTAATTGCTTTGCACCAATGAATACAGTAAGTTATTGTGATGAAGTCAATGACTTAATCAGGCTTTGTCAAGAGTATACNAAGTAAATGACTTAATCAGGCTTTGTCAAGAGTATACAAACTGGAGAGCAGGCAGAATAAAGGGATGATGATGCCACCGTTATTCTGTTCAAGTGTGTGTGTGTCACGTCCGACCCCACGGTGACACAGCCCCTCATTGCTCCACTCTCTGGGCCTGATATTTCTGGGTCTGAGAGATTTTAGCCTCCTAGCAGCTGCTAACTTTTTCCCAAGGGAAAATTTCTCAAAAAAGCTTCTTCTCAAAACAATCTTTCTCCAGGTGGTGTTTTGCTGTTTCTCTAGTTTAACTGATGGGATTAGAGAGATGTCATTCCTATTCACCAATCATGCTAAGTCTGTATTGGAACACCTTATAAAAGGCAGTAAGAATTAGACAATAAAGCCTTTTTTTCTATGCTCTTTGCCTTCTGAAATATTGAGAGTCTCTCATCTTTCTTGTGTCCTACAATGACACCAGTCCTTCTCCACATGTTCCCAGTCTGTCCCAGGAAACAGACCCACTCCTCATGTCCCCAGTCTCCAGCTCTGCACGCCCCTTCCACAGATAAAATCCAGCAGCACTCTCCCTTGGACATGGAATATTTTATCCATACCACAGCCCCTTGTATCTTTTTGGTCTTAGCAATATGTTTATTATTCATGCACTCAATCGTTCCTGCACCAGCTGAGAAAAGTGGAGAAAGATTAATTCCCTATGGAAAAAAAAAATAAATAAACAAGCAGGATTGCTGCCTTTTNGGTCAGAGGTAATCAGATACTGTTGTTTCCTTTTTTTTTTTTTTTTTTTTTTTTTTTTTAAGGGACTCTGATCCATTCAAAGAGCTGCCTTCTCCAGGCCTCCCGTGTCACTGTTGATTGAGTTTGTTCCCTCCTCACCTCCTGGTTCTGTTAGAGTATCTTGTCTCCTCAGTATTACTGTCGCACTTCCTTTTCATATGCCTGAAATACACACTATTGTGTTCTGACTTTTAGTTTTTGTGCAGGGATCCCTTTCATGTCTCGTCTTCTGTAAAGTCCTTTTTTCTTGGCAGTCAAGTGTATGAATGTTTGCTGCCAGGAGATTTTGCTCCTATTGTATTCCAGACATATTATAAGTTTTTTTTTTTTCTTTTTTTTTTTGTTCTATATTGTCTCTGAGGTGTTCCGTGTTATTTTTTTTTCCATGCTAGCATGACTTTTTCCATGTGGATGCTGCCTGCCTTGCTCTTGCCCCTGTGCCCACGGGAGCAGCATCCTCAGAAATGAGCATGAGAAGGGGTAAGAGGGCAGGAGCCAGAACAGCACTGCTCAGGAATTATCTTTGATACAATGGAATTATCTTTCCCCACATTACACGTGGTTTGCTGCCAGCATTCCCTTTGCAGAACTGGGACAGGGAGCAGCAGTGGGGTCTGTGCCACATCAGGATGCAACTATGGCCAAAAAAAAAGCCAAAATAAGATTTTGGTCCCAGGGTCAATGAAAGGACTTTTCCACTAATCCTGATTTAAACGGCCACTGGATATTCTTCTGCCAAAATTCACCTCTTCAGGCAACTTCACTGGCAGATTTCAGTCCTAAGAACAGCAAAGCCCAGATGAGCAAAACAAAAAGGGAAAATGTATTTTTAGGAAAGCCAAGGGCATGAGCCTTTGGGAGGCTGCTGCTGCAGAGCAGAGCCAGGAATCCCTGTCTGTCTAAACTGGGATACTGAGCCCAGTAAAAAGAACCAGTACAAGGGGGTCCCCATCACCCATCAAGAACACACATTTTGGTCACTCAGCAGTGCCAAAACTTCACTCTTCATCTCTCTGCCAAGCTGAAGGAGCCCTTCCTGCAGCTCAGCCTGGTTCCCCGAGCTCTGCTCTTCCCCACACCCCACCTCTGCAGGTCAAGGAAAAACTCTGCAATCCCTTTAATCAGCCTACCCAGCTCCACCAGTACAACCCAGTCACGCACCAAGAGCAACAGCCTCAACGCATGGGGTGTTTCTAATCCTCCAGAAGTGGAAACTTCAGAAAACCCAGAGTTTATACGACTTCAAACAACTCTACTGGGGGCCTAAAGTCAGAACAGCTTCTAGAGAGATTAGTTCTCCCGTAACACGCTCGTGACCAGGCTTTCTGATCTCTATCAGCATCCCTCAAAGAGCAGATCCTTTTTCCATCCGTTCTTTGGACCCCTCTCCTCAACTCTTTGACTAATTATAGTTTGTTGGTTGTTATGGCAACTACAGATTTCTCTCGGCGTCCAACTCTCACAATTTGGCTGTAAATTGCAACAGTGGACGAATACAAATAGAGTTTTAAATCCCTCTTGCTTGCCAACCTTCCCAGTAAATCCCCCACAATGCAAGAGCTGCCCCGTTGGCTGGATGGGATGGAGGTTACCCAGGGAGCCTGCAGAGCCAGGGCAGCCTCCAGAAGCCCAGGGCAGGTGGGGAATGGCAGCATTCCAGACTCCCAGCCCAAAGGGTCACGAGCAGGACTCATCACATTAGAGCAGACGTTATTGTACAGTATCACCCTCTGCATCTCACCCCTGCTGGGACACTTTTCCCCACAGCTGCTAAGGAATCATTTAAGCCAGACACACACCAGGAGTCAGGCTAAAGTCAATTCAGCCCTTTCCAGATGAGGATGGATGCTGCAGCAGGACTGCACAGCCAGGCCTGGGAGCACTTTTTGCAGCTGATACAAAAGCACAGCTAGGAGGCCAAACCAAGGGCTTCCCTTCCCTTTCCCTCTTTGTCCTTATCCCCTTGTGCACACTCAGATAATGGATTTGCACAGCTCAGGGACATGATCCCATGATGTGTGAGGCTGCTCTTGCTCCAAATCCCTTTTCTCCCTGAATTTGAGTTCTTACAGATTTTTCCCACACTTGTGCCTTTCACAGCACTCTGGTGCAACAAGTTTGAGTTAATTAATGACTTAACGTGCACGTGCACAGAGAAAACTCTTTGGTTTTGATCTTGAAGCCTGCAGAACTCCAGTGCCTGAACTTCAGAGCTGCTCCTCGCCCATGGTGCTGCTGGAGGAAGGCAGGTTCCAGCAGCAGGTCAGGTCACCCTGCACTGCCAAGGAACACGGTTCTCCTCTCTGCTCCTCAAGCATCTCACCCCAAGGAGAGATGGATGTCCCTGGGTCCTTTCCATGATATTTTAGTTGGAGACAGTGAAAACACTGCTGTGGAGCCCGTTTCTGAGCAGACACAGTTGTCCTTGGCTGGGATGGAAGGTGAATGTCATGTGAGCAGCTCCACCAGACTTTGGAACCCTCCACTGGTTCAGCACAGTGTCCTCTGCTTGGGGACAGAGCAGGGAAGCAGCTTTTCCCCAGCACAAGGAATCAGCTCTACAGCAAACACTGCACTCTGCTAATTTTCACCCATATCAGCAGTACAGGGTGACCAGATGGGTACAGTGAGGAGGAAAAAAAAAAATCCCTTGTCCTGAACTTGCAGAGACAGCAGCACCCTCCTGAGCTGTGATTCAGCTCCCAAGAGCACAGAGGGTTCCAGTTTGAGGTTTGGCAAATTAATATGCCCCACACACTGCTGGGCTCTGCAGAGTAAAACATTCTACGCCTTACACTGCATTACCAGCCAGAAAAAAAATGCAGATCTCATCCACTCATGACCCGCCGTTATCCATCACACGTGTCTGGTCACGTCTAGCTGAACCTCAAATATTCCAGGAAGGATATTCTGCTCCCTGTCCTCAAGGACCCTGCAGTCAGGGCTTTGCAAGTGATGAATTATTTTGGTTCAGCCATGAAAGCTACAAAGGCTGGAACACACCAAACCAAATCAACTTTCTCCTCACCAAAACTAAACGTAAGATTGATGGGGATTAAATCCCGTGAGGGTAGAGCAAACAATTTGGCTTTCAGGTATGTGGTGCCATGCAAAAATAGCCCCAAAAGATGGATCCCCTAACTTGGATCATGGATCACATCCCATTTTCCTCCTAAACTAGAGCAAGGATCTCCCAAAGGGCTGGTGAGTTCTGGCACAGCTTCCCAGGGAATGAGGAGTCCCCACTCCTGGAGGGATTTAAAAGCTGTGTGGATGGGGGGACACAGGTTAGTGGTGGCCTTGGCAGTGCTGGGTTAGTGGTTCTACTCAATATCTTAAACTAAACAAAATGATTCTGTGATTCTTCCACCTCTCTGGTGGGCAGAACTCACTTTTCTTAGGAGCACGTTTGAGTAACCCCTGGAAAATGGGAGCCCCATAAAATACCATCAGCACATCACCAGCCCACAGCATAAACAGGACACCATCACCAGCCTCCCCAGGATACTTGTGGCAAAGAAACCCAGCTTTAGGACCACAAAAAAATGCCCAGTGGGTGTGCAAGGGGTGGCTCAAATTCTTCCCACTGCCCCCAGAACGGTTCATCCTTTCCTTCCAGTGCTGTGGATGAGGAGGAAGTGGCTCTGTGACATTCATGGAGTGCCTGCTGATGGAGAGCTCTGTTTGCCAGGCCAGCTGGGGAGGGAGCTACCATCAGCTCCCAGCGTGTAGGAGATCAATACTGTAATTGGGGCTGTTTGTAGCACATGAACTATTGTAGCAATTGGGGCAAGGAGTGGAGAACAGGATGGGCTGGCTCAGCAGGGCCTTGCTGCCCTCTGCTGTGCTGAGGGGGGCCTCCTTTGCTGCTTTTGGGATGGGCCATGGAGATGGGATTGCACCCCAAATGCACCATCAGGGAGCTCTGACCCACAGTCCCCCCACTGCAAACCCCACTCTCCCCCTTCCTGTGCCAGGTGAGGCAGCTCTGGACCCCCACATCCCCTTTGCAGGCAGGTAAAGGGCTGGATTCCTCTTTTTTCAACTTAAAAACAGATTTAAAATCTCAAACCTTCAAACTGGTTTCAAAGAGGAGGGAGGAGAAAACCCAGCAGCTGCTTGGATGGGGAGGAAACAAAGAAAATGAAGAGTTGCAAGTGGCAGTGATCAATAAAGCACCAGGAGCCTGGCACCGATCACTCCACTGGGCCTGGGGGAGCACTGGGGCAGCTGATGAGGGTCCCCCCAGCAGACAGTGCCCTCCCAGGGGAATGGGCTCCTCTGAATCCCTGAGTGTGCCCATCAGCCAGGCTGCCAGAGGGAAGGAGCATTAGCTCCACCTCAGAGAAAATAAAGTGATGGAAGGTCCTCGCTCATCTCTTTGCATCCCTGGCAGTGTCCAAGTCCAGGCTGGATGGGGCTTGGAGCACCCTGGTCCAGTGGAAGGTGTCCCTGCCCAGGGAAGGGCACAATAAGATGAGCTTTGAATGTCCCTCCCAACCCAACCTATTCTATGACTCTTGAGCCTCTCCCACCTTTCAGGATGCCACAGCAGCTCGTGGCGTTGGATGTGCTAAAATAGCCCCATATGCTGAGGTTTTGGCCAGTCTGGCAGTGTACAGCGAGGTGTGGTTTTACCCCCCAGCACAGCCGGGACGTGCTCAGGTGCTGCACGGGCACCGTCTGCCATCTCGTGGGCAGTGGAAGACTTTTCCCGCAGGGCTTCTTTCCCCTCTTTGTCCTTCTCAAGCGTTTATCCGGTGCCCAGGCGTTCCCTGCTCCCCCGGCACACACAGCATCACTTCATAGGTCACTGAGCTGGCTGTACATTGAGGGGAATTTTTCATAGGCCAACATTCAAATATTAAATCAATATTATCAATAGTTAATCAATATTCAAATATTAAATCAATCAATATCCAAATATTTTAATATCTGGATAATATTGACTATCGTTATGAATTATTATTCATAATAATATTCAATATTATTCAAATATTAAAAGCAGAGTTGTATCGACATATTCTTTGTACATTCAACACTTTTACCAGCAAATTTCCCTTTCCTTTTTTTTTCCTCTGCTCCTTTGGAGTCTTTCCTGAGCAGCCTGAGGGCTTGCTGCTGTATCTTGCTGTTTAATTGCATCTTTCCACTCCCACACACTCTCCAGTTGGAACTTTCTAGAAGCACAGAAATCACCTGAGGCCAGCAGGCTGTAAATTTCTGGTCCTTTCCAGCAAGGAAAACCTTCAGTCCAGCTGCTCCCACCTGCCCTGCTCAGCTCAGCAACCAAAGAGCAAATCCTGCTGCCGGTATTTGAGAGAAATGTGGCCTCTTTATTTTACATCTTGGAGATCACAAGGCTTCCTGTTCTGCCCAGGAGAAATCCAGGGGAAATCATCTACACCACCAACTAATCAGGCTGCCTTTCTCCTCCATGCCCAGGAGCCACCCAATGGAAAACCTCAGCTCCAAGTCCCAAATCATCCCAAAAAAAGCACCCCACACTCCTGGAGCAGGCTGGAGTCACCTCTACTTCCAACACAATGGGGTCTGACCCCACCTTTCCTCCTCTCTGACACCTGCAGAAACTTCCCAAGAGGGATGGACAAGAAAAAGGGAATAAGTGACTGCACCAGGCATCATTTCCACAGGAACCTGCAATGCAGGTGGGTTTGGAGAAGCCAGCTCAGCCCCAGCTCAGCCTCAGCTCAGCCCCAGCTCAGCCCCAGCACCCTCGCCCACACCCGAGGGACGGGTCCCGACAGCATCGCTGGCTCTCAGCGGGATGGGGACAGCCCAGGAAGGACATGGCACCAGCAGTACTGGCAGCTTTTTTACAGCTGGGATGAAGTTTTGCTCCTCCCAAGCAGGCCGCGGAACTGCTCCAGCGCAGGTTTCACACCACGACAGGTGGAGACGCAGCCCCAGCCACTTATCGGAACATTAAAGTTCTCCTAAGCCGCCGAGTTAATTCCTCAAACGCCCTTTCAAAGGGCTAGATAAATACAATCTGGGAGCATCTCCGCTCCCTGGGCTCACATATCTTTAGTCAGGCAGAGAGATAACATTTCATACAGATTGAGACAGTTTAAGCAAAGGTTGCTGGTTAACCTTTCCAGCAATGGCTGTTTCCTGCGCTCCCGCTTCCCTCCCCAGCCAGGAGAACCAGTGCAAGCCCAGCTCCAGCCTGTCCCAGCACTTCCAGGAGCCATGGCAGCCTGCTGCCTCCCCACACCTATTTCCAAGCCATCACCTGTGGTTTTTCAGCTCTGTGACACTGATGTTTCCCAAATTAGAATGGTGAGTGTTGTTACTCCATTATTACAGCCTGTGTAGCTCGCTCCAGCTCAGCCTCTCAACTTGGCTTCACCTGGTTCTTAGTGGTTCACACCAAGGGAACATCCATCTCTACACCAAGGGAACATCCATCTCTACACCAAGGGAACATCCATCTCTACACCAAGGGAACATCCATCTCTACACCAAGGGAACATCCATCTCTCCCAGGGAAGACCAGTCCTCACTTCAAGGGGGTGTGAGTATGTTGCAGTGCACCCCCACACTGAGCAGGCGTTCCCATAATAGGAAAAGAGTTTTAGTTTCACCCTGGAATGTTTAAGGAAGAAGAACCAGAAACTTCTATGCTTCTCTCACCATAATTGGCCCAATGCTGGACAAAGGCACCTGTTGGACCCCTGAGCTGTACCTCAAGAAATGCAGCTATTTTCTATGGGGCAGCAAGGCAAAAATCCCTCCTAAATCGTTAAATACTTAAGAGAGAGAGCACAGAGATTCTCAGGGCATTTTCAGGATGTCTTAGCAGGTGCAAAGGACTTCCCTGCACTCTGCACGGTTTTGTTCTGTATAGTTCGTTATTTTCTCTTTAATTAAACCTTTTTGTTTTTTCAAAACCCCTCCAATCAGCCATCTGGCTAATTTTTATAAGCCATTTCTGGGAGGTTGCTGGTCACCCTCAGAGCTCGATAACACATTTGTGGGGCTGATAGCACACTGGCCTCACACAGAACTGTATCATAAATACCCTCCACAACACTGCTTACACCTCACCCTGGCAGTGGGAACTGTGAACCACCCTGACTTTGACTGAACTGGGCTCCAAACTGAGCCCCAAGCCCTTCCCAGGTGCAGCAGGACATTGCAGCCTCAGCTTGGCCAGTGGAGATCTTCATCTCAACAACAAAGCACAGCCCAGACCCAGTTTTCAAGTCTCAGAGGGCTGAGATGAGTTTGGAGTGAGGGTTTGAGCAGATCCTGTCAGCCACAGGGCCCAAGCAAGACACAACCCCATCCCAGGCTCCTCTGCTCAGCTGGGATGGGCTCCAAGGACAGCAGAACTGGATTCCTTTATCCCTCATCCCTCACCACAGGAGCCCCCGAACAAACAGGCAGCGCCAGAGCGAGATGGGGAACATCTCCAAAGCCACGTCTGGCACAGGAAGGAAGGAGGAACGCTGGCAAATGACAGAGCCCTTATCTTAATTACAGGCTTATTTGCATTTAAATGAAGGTTATTCTATAATTACCACCAAATGTTTTGTGTTGCAGCTGAAATACCTCTCCATGGGCTGTCAAGCTCCTTCCCATTTTCATTTTCTCTCGCCATTCTTCTGCTTTCTAATCAGCTGGCACAGGCAGGGAGGGATCCACGGGGCACAGCAGTGCCAGCCCAGCCCTCAGAGGAGGCCTGGGTACCACCCCAGCCCAGCATCCCTCCCAGGGACAGGGACAGGATGCAGCTCCCTGCCTTCCTCCAGCAGCACCATGGGCGAGGAGCAGCTCTGAAGTTCAGGCACTGGAGTTCTGCAGGCTTCAAGATCAAAACCAAAGAGTTTTCTCTGTGCACGTGCACGTTAAGTCATTAATTAACTCAAACTTGTTGCACCAGAGTGCTGTGAAAGGCACAAGTGTGGGAAAAATCTGTAAGAACTCAAATTCAGGGAGAAAAGGGATTTGGATCACACTGGGTGTGGGATCACACACCCAGCTCAGAAATTCCCTAACCACAGGTTGCTGGAAACCAGCATCTAAGGACATCTCCAGCCTGTGCTGTCCTTTTGCTGTCCATGGTTACTCCTGCAGGCAGGATGGGCACACAGCAGAGCCCAGGAGCTGTGTTTGCACTGGAGCTCACACTTCTAGCAGGAGACAAAGCTCTCCCAGAGAGAAAATAACAGCCAATTACATCATTTCGAGCAATCACAGTGAACAAACCCATGCAAATGGCCAAATTAAGGCTTGAAAGGAGCCTTCTGCCATTTCCTAAATTGTTATACCTTTCATCAAACCCCTTTAACAATCTCTCTGAACCTTTTCTGTGTCTAGCCAGGAGATCCACATTAACCAACCAGCCCATCCAGGGCTGAACACGACAACAGCGATTACAGACACAAAGTCTCCTGTTTATGAGGGGGTAGAAATGAAAATAGACACTTATCTCTCTCTAGACCCATCGCTTCTCTCCCTGCTAAATCCCGGCTCCTGCACAGCCTCCACATCCCCCTGCCAAACTCCAAGTCTCTGCCTCCATCTCATGGAGAGATTGAATCTCTTCAGCTTCCTTAAGTCACTTTTTTTTTTCTCTCCTTAAACCAGACAAAACCCACCCCCTCTCCCCCAATTTCACATAGCCCCAGGCAGACTTAGAGCATGGAAATTTTTAGCCTGAACAATTACCGCTTGGCAGAGAGTTAACTCGCTGCAAACAGGAGCCTATAATGGGCAGTCTTGGCTATAAACAACTTGACTGGCTTCATTTTAAGCGAGTTCGTACCTCAGGATAGATCTCCCCCCTCCCCTCCTCTCCCGAAGTCCATTTCACAGCTATTTATGTTTAATAAGAAGCAGCACCAGCAGCATGGGAAATCGGCAGCACATCCACCATGCAGGTTGGGTGCTGGTGCACACACAAAACCAATTTATCGCTTTCTTCCCCCGTACAGATTTAGGGGCAAAGCCCTCCAGTGAGCCCCAGTCCTGACAGGACAACCAGTCCCTCTTCTCCCAGCAACCCCAGCAAGGGATGAAACTCCCCCAGAGGCAATCCCTTCCCCACAGCCAGAGCTGCCTTTCTGGCATTTCCAAGGGCAAATGCCACAGCTGAACTCTTTCATCGTCACTATCAGCCCCCAGACACTGCTGCTTTTCCACATGGAGCCCAGGAGACCCTGGGGAAAATGCTATTTTTACTGTCCAGTCACCCTAAGCGGCACAGCAAGACCTGAGCAGGGATGTTTGGAGGCGCTGCTGGAATTTTGAGTGGGATATTTTAGCCGCAGAAACCTCTGCCCATGAAAACTCCAGCAACTCATCATCCAATAACACCCTTATAAAATCTGAAAGGCCCTGCTCCCTTTCCCTCCCGCAGCAGCAGTTTCATTAGCCCACGCTGATTCCCAGCTCGGAATTGCATCAAGACAATCGCGCAGCCCCGGCTCCCCTCGCAGGCGCCAGGCAGAGCAGCCCTGTCACAGGAATTGTCACAGGAGTTGTCAGGGCTGCGATGAGCCTTTGGACAGGGACTGCTGGGATGGAGTCACGGGCTGGTAATTAAGTGACAGCATTTTCCTGACGCGGAGCTGGAGCTGGGAGTGGAGGAAGGATCCACTCCTGGAGATGCTGCAGAGGCTGGGAGGTGGATGCAGCTGCAGCACGGAACGTTGCATCTCACTGGGTGCAGCTCAGAGCTGGAAAGGATCTACTCAGGCAACACAAGACCCTCATCTCCCACCCTGATGGAGAATGACACCTGGTCCTGTCCAAAGTGATGGCACAAGGGGGGAAAAAAAAAGGCAGGAAAGTGGCACATAATACAAGTTTTGCTACTTTCTGTTATGAAATAAAAACCACAATAAAGTGGACTGTCCACTGGAGGGGGGGCTGGAGGCAGATTAATTTTTTTTTTTTCCCCAAAACTTTTAGAAGGTCCTCCAAGAGCAAACCACTAATTTTTCCAACGCATCCAAGTTTGGGGAAATACCTGTTTTTCTATAAATTGCTGTAATGCAGATTGTTAACATGTCATTATTACATGGCATGACTGTTGATGTAATTTTAGTGTATGGATTGATGTGTGATGTGAGCGGCCAAGGATGCAAGATCAAGCATTTGGAGATGGAAAGTTTTGTTTCAGACCCATCTTTAAGACACTGAAAGGAGCTTCCCAGTGTTCTGTCTGAAGCCCTGGAAGAGCCCAGCACTGCAGAAATGCCAGACATCCCACCCTGGAGTCAGTGCTACTCTTCCCCTTTGCTGTCAGGGCTTTCAGTACAAAACGAAACTCTTCCGAGCTTCTAATCGAGTTAAAAAATCTCTTCCAAACCTTCTCTCTTCTGGAAAGGAGAAAAAAAAGAAAAAGAAGCAAGAAACATCACATCTCTCTTCCTTCTCCATCTCCCTCCCCTCTGCCTTCAAGTGCTCCTTGGAGTGTCTCTGCAGAATCATGTTTATATGCAGTGAGTGCTGTTGTTAGTTAATAACATCGCGATCGCTGAACCTCCCTAATGAAAGAGAGAGACAACATAAACTGTCATTTCAAACAAACATGCAATCAGGGTACCAGCAGCTCTGAAAATATTATCTTCCCCAATTTCACGGGCTTCACGCAGGAAATAGGCTGCTTTCATGGAGATTCTGGTGCGTGGCTCCTCACACACAGGACCGGGGAGCGGGCTGGGAGCGGTGGGGACACATTAAAGCCATGAAATTGTCTGGGCTATGAAGGAGGAATTGTTTTAACAGCTGGAGCCAGGAAGGACAAATAACAGCAGTGATTATATCTTCATTGCTCCTCGTAACCGATGCACCAGGCGACTTGTAATTAGGCTGTGAAAGGCTGAAGGGTTGATAGCGAAGGCTGGGAGCTCGTGATGAGACACAGCACATTTGTCCTGCCCCACGGCCACCCTGGGCCCTTCAGAAGGGGAGAGCAAATCTCCTGCCAGACTCTCTGAGTGCTGCAAATGATGCTCAACCCACACAAAGCAGTGCCCACGGTTCTGTGGCTGCACACCTCTTCCTCCTCTTCCTCACAACCCATGTCCTAGAAGGCCAGAGGGGTCGGCCTTGAGAGTGACCCCAAAGACCATCTCATTGCAACCCCTTGCCATGGCTGTGACACCTTCCATGAGAGCAAATTCCTCCAAGCCCTGTCCAGCCTGGCCTTGAACACTTCTGTCTCCATAGAGCATTTTCCAGCTTTGGGGTGATCTCCAGCTGACAAAGCTTTAAGGCTACAAAGCTGATTTAGAGCAGCTGGTCAGCTCCATGAAGACCTCAATAATCTGAAGTGTCAGTTGTCCTGAAGAGCCACAGTGATGATGGCAGTGCTCCTTCCAATGCAGAGGAGGTTTCCTCTCTAGGTTCAAAGACCTGCTGAGGGCTTGGAGACCTTGGGAGAGCAAGGATTGTCTTCCCAGCCACAACCCACCTTGTTCAGAGCCAATGGAGGCAGGAGGAATCCAGCCTGGCTTTACCTGGAACTGCCTTACACAGCCAAAAAATCATGGGAACCAAATCCAGAAAGGATTCACCTCACAGCTTCATGGTCTGACCCTTGGGTCTGCTTGGACAAGCTGCTATTTGTATTTTATTCCAACCAGAATTAGTCTCCTGACAGTCTGTGTTCCTGCCCAGGCTTAAAGGGAGACCTAAACCTGAACAGAGAGCAGGCAGAGCCAGAGCTGACACCTTCCAAGGGCTTTCCCTCAGCTCTTTCCCCCCATAAACATGAGGAATCCCTCTGGAAAGTGAGACTGAAAGATAAAACCTCCTCTTTCTCCTGACACCATCCCCACGAAATGATGCCACATTTCCACATTTCCAAGGAAAGTGGAACAAGATCAGGGGAATGAGTTGGAGGAGAAAAACTTAGAGAAAAAGGACTGAATTTTCCCTTGCAAAACGTTTCATTTTGGGCACCATTTGAAAAAAAAAAACATCTTAGGAAAAGCCAGACTGCACTTATTTACTGGTCACATCTCTGACCATCACAGGACTGAAGGAAAACAGGGTGGGAACAGCCCATGCCCAGCCCCACACCAATGCCTATGGAAAGGGACAGGGTAAGGGAGGTAAATCACAGCAAAAATGAACTTCCTGTAGGTATAAAAAGGACTAATTTCCCCTCGCCCCAACATTTTAATCAACACCCCCACACTGACAGGACCTCGTGGGAGAGCCATGCGGGAGGTGACAGCGCTGCCACCCAAGCCTGGCAGCCGACTTCAAATCGTGTTTGAAAACTCTCCTGACATTTAAGAAAAATCAACAAGCATCTCAAGTGATGAGGGGGCCAGGCATCTCACGGGCTGAATGTCACATTTAAAGCTGCAGAGATAGCAGCTGCTTTATCTCCTCGAGCAGGTGGTTGGGCTGGTAAACAAGGCACGGAGGGCTGGATTCTGCTCTTGCACCTGCATTTCTCCATTGGCAGCGACAGAGCAACTCTGGATTTGCACCAATGTGACAGACAGCCAGGATAGGACTGGAGAGTCTATTAAACTTTAATACTTCTGAGCAACACCAACAACCAGCCCCCTGCCTCAGCTCCCAATATCTGTACGGGTCACAGCCACACCAGTAAAAATTTATTGATTTAAATTGGCGGTGCCCTTTTGGAACCAGTTGTCGTTCTGACTGATGTACAGATATGAGCAAAAGGACATTTGAGGCATTTTAATGCACTTTTTACTGCATTATCTCTCACCAGGATCTTCGCTGCTTCAAGGAAATGACTCACATAGCGAGTAGAAGAACCCAATGTAATTAACGACCTGGCAACTCTATAATGATCCTTTCTACATAAAAAGGTCTTCCCTATGCTATGAATAGACTTCAAGTAATTTATTGCAAGCCATATAAAGAAGAGACTGCTTTGACCTTGGGGATTTTAAGTTGTGGTGGGGTTTCTTTAACAACCATAATTGCAAAGAATATTTTAAGTGATAGCCCTTAAAGAAAAATTCTTAAATGCAAAGTGAAAAGTGAAGAATCATCACAAACAGCCTTCCAAGAGAATATTAACAAGGATCCTCTGCATCATTTAGGGATGACATTTCAAGACTACACAATAGATCCCCTCCAGTTCTGATGGGTGTTACTCTAAGCCTCAATGAACCGAAACACAGGTGGGGTTTTAATCCCTCAAGTAGCTCCCAGGAAATTATGGGTTTGCAGAAAGCCCGTGGGGAAGCCAAGAACGAGCAGTTTCACTGCATTCTCCAGGCTGTCCCATGGAGCTGATCATCTGCCCTTTATGAACCGAGCCAGGATGACCTGTGGACCTGATATTTCTCAGCCTGAGAGAATTTTTTTAGCTTGCTAACAATTGCTAGCTAGCTAAAAAATTCTCTCAGGCTCAGAATATCAGGCCCACAATGACCCATAGTTTTCATGGAGCTATAGAATATCCTGAATGGGAAGGGACCTGTCAGGATTGAGTCCAACCCCTGGCCCTGCACAGACACCCCAACAATCCCACCCTGGGCATCACTGGAGCAGTGTCCAAAGGCTCCTGGAGCTCTGGCAGCCTCGGGGCCATCCCCATGTCCTGGGGAGCCTGGGCAGTGCCCAGCACCCTCTGGGGGAAGAACCTTTCCCTGATATCCAACAAAACTTTCCTTGGCACAGCTCCAGCCCTTCCCTCTGCTCCTGCCCCTGTCACAGAGAGCAGAGATCTCAGCTGCCCCTCAGGAGGAAGTTGCAGACCCAGACAGGGCCTGACCTCTGTATCTTCTCCAGGCTGGAGAAAAGTGCTTTACACATCCCCAGCCCACACACCCTCCCTCTCCACCTTCCTGCTCATGCACAGCTCTTTGCTCCCCATCCTGAGCTCCCTCTGCTCACATCAGCACTCGACATCAGAAGGAGCTCAGCCATGATTTACTGCAGCGGGACTTGGGGTAAATTGTTGGCTTTATGTCCAGCCTGATTGTTTCATACTGGCTTTTACCGTTTGCAGTAAAGCCTTTCCTCTGCCTCTCACTCACACCTTCCCTGCCCGTGCGTGTTTCCTGCGCTCCCCTTGTTTCTCATTTCATCTGCCTCGTGCGCCTTTCATATCCCCCAGTCCCCTGCATTTTCACAGGGACAGAAGCACAGGCTGGTGATTTAAGCAGGAGTTGAGTTCAGTCTATCTGGGCTCTTTTCAAGGTCTTTGAGAGAGGCAGGGACACCTGGAAAGGGGTCACATCTCACGCTGGATTAGTTGTGGCAGGACATCTAACACGACGTGCTAGAGCGACTCCCACCCTTTGAAGTACCTGGAGCTGTTTTGATTCCTTTCCCAGAGCTTTGGGGATGTCTCGATTACAAGGAAACATGTTGAGCAAAGGAATAAATCCTGCCCAAGAAAGGGTAAGTTGCGAGTTTGACTGGAAAAAGCTGGGATGGAACCACTTTCCGTCAGAGAAATGAGATTTGTTGGAAGAGAAGCACTTTGCGGAGTCAGGTCTTTTTCTGCAGAAATTTCATTTCACAGAAGAGGGAGAAAAAAATCACATCTGACAACTTTGAATCATCCTGCTTTGATACTCCTCAAATCTGGTATTTGCATTGTTTCAAAACAACTTTAACCTCAGTCTTGTTTTCCCTCAATTGCTTCCCTGTTGTGTTTTTGCAACAAAGACATAAATAAGGTAATGCAAACCCAAGATATGTTCCTGCCTGTAATGTTTAAAGGAGTGAGGAAACGCAGCTTTTCGCTCCCATTCAAATCAAAGCCACCACCACTACAAACTTGCAGCTGAAGACAGAATTTCACTGGTAGAAGGGCATAAAAATGTGTTTCAAATGTATTTCAGAATTGGATGAGGATAGAGTCACCCTTTCCATCAAGTGGAAGTGCTTGAAGTAGTCAAGAAGCATCAAATTGATGACAGCAAAACACCATTTATTCACCTCTTCTAGGCTGTTGTATCATATTAGATATACAGGATTAAATTTTCATATGATTTAAGCTTAAGTATAATTCTCACATTTAATTAAAGAGAAACAAAGCAGCGACGTGTCAATACCCGCCATTTCAATTTCAAATCACCTCAAATGCTGAAAGAAGCGAGAAGGCTCAAAAACATATCCAGGAAGAAAGTTATTCCTCCCCCCAAAAAATATAAAAAATAAAAAGAAGCCCTCTGCCATCCTGCTTCCTATTGACTATCAGATCACATCAGTCTCAATCGCTACCATAGCTCACATTAAAAAATTAAGTCCATAACTGCAGAGAAGCATCTACCCATTTCTTTTATAGCTTCTTGCCACAACGAGCGATACATCTCCATTATCCCGGCGCTCTCACCAACACACAATAGATCTGAGCCAGCATCATAAATAACATTTCGTGTAACGAAGTTACGCTGAGGAGAGCAGGCATAAATTAACACTCAGCCGTGGAACTCTAAATAGTATTTTAGGCCTTGTCAGAAACCAATTATGCAAAGTATCCTCCTCGCGAAGATCTGCTCGTGATACTTGCAAGGATTACCTCGTTTCCAACACCGTGGTCAAGGCATGGGCACGTGGATTGGGGAAGGAGGGCTTAGCTGAGGGTGCTCAGATGATTAAACCCTCTCAAGTCATCTAATTACTGACATCATCGCTCAAAAGCATCTGTGCACTCCCAAACAACGTTTTAATTTGCTGTTTGTAATGAAGATGCTTCCACACTCAGAGCTGAGCCCGTTATCCCAAGTCAGTGAATATCCTGAAGCAGGAGGGACTACCAGGAATGAGATTTGCAAGGTTTAATCAAAGATTGAGCATCAGCAAAGCTTGTGCTGCCTGTACCTCTACACCATGTTGGCCATAACCCAAAGGAACACAACATCACCTTATTGCAGCCAGGAATGAAGATTAAACACCTTTCTCAAGGTCACACACAACCGAGTGGGAGAGATGGGGATAAATGAGAAGCATCTGTTATCTTTCCATCCCAGGTTGGATAGCCAAGACTGGAACTGGTCAGAAATCCCTGACTGGCTGTAAAAATCTTGGCTGCTTTCCGTTCAAATGAGGAATGGGTTTGAAAATCCCTAAGGATGTTTACTACAGTCCCCAGCAATTGTTTGCCAGCACGGATTTAATTGTCCCAGCAACCCTGTCCCTAAGAAACCAGCAGTTGGGGTTTTAATCCTCGTTATTGTGATCCTCCTACCTCACGCAGCAGCCGCTCAGATTTTAAAATTTCCATGATTCTCCCCAAAAGACAAAGGCCAAGCACAGCTCCCGCTGATCCTCTGGCACCACATTGGCTGCTCACACCTCCCTCAACTCCAAGAGTTTGCTGCAAATCTGATGGCAGATGTGATTTCCAGCTGGGTCTATAGACCGACCACAGCAGGTTCATTAATAACAATTATTAAGTGCTTTATGTTACAAATTAGGCCTGTAGGAATACAAAAAAATACCCAGCCGGTTGGCTTGCAGGCTCTTGTCAGGGAGAACTGTAAATTCCCATTGTCACAACAACATCACCATGACAAAATGGGGATAGGAACTCGTCATAAATAAGGCTTTAAAATAGCTAAATCATCATTGGGGGCAAGAATATAAATTAATAGTCAGATGAAGCCCCACAGAATGGCTCGGATTGCAGCTACCATTCATCAAGCACACGGATTTACAGAAGCTGCGTGGAAAACATCTTCCTTTTGCTGCTTCCCAGCACCCAGAAGTTGCAACCACACAGGTCCAGGCATTTTACTTAAAATAAATCACAAATCCTTGCCAATAAACTTTGGAAATTGATAGATCAGGCCAGAGAGGAGCTGTTAAAATGATAGAGGGAGGAAACAAATCCCTCCCAATCATGTCCTCAAGAACATCCACGGTTCCTCAGGCAGATTGGGAAGAGTTGCAGCTACCCAGGTGGCCAAACACTGGCTGGAAAATGCAGAGGAGCAGGATGACAAGAGAAAAAAAACCAAAAAAACAACACAACAGAAAAATTTAATTAATTCCTTTAATAATTTTGTTCCTTAATAAATTATTTCATTCTCCATCCTAAGGGACAGCCTGCTCTGGAGAGGTGATAGGGAAGATACTCTTACAAATAAGCTTCAACTCCCCAATATGTGGCACCATGGCACCAAGAAAGAGGGAAAAAGACTCAAAGCTGGGAAAAACCTAGTTTTTCACCTCAAAAAAATGATAGAAAAACCTGTTATCTTCTCCTCACCCACCAGTCCCCACAAAGCAACATTTCCCAGGATCCTGCAGAGGACACAGAAGATGGATCCATGCGCACAGGAGATGCCGAGGCCACAGATCCCACCAGGGATTTCTCAGGAATTTATTTTCAGTCGCTTCAGCCCGAGGCTGGATGCGAGGCAGCAGAGGAGAGGGAGCTTATTCATCCCGTTACTGGGCCCTTGGGGCATCCAGTTCCCCCCACCATGAAAATTTTAATAAAACCGGTGCATCGACTTTCAATTAGAAGGCCGTAAAACGGTTCATTTTCATCTGTTTGTTGCACAGTAACACAGATCCTCGGGAGGAAACAGCGCCTTTTCCAGACTGTCTGCGACGCAGAGAGCATTAATTGAATATTCTGTTGAAACCACCTTCAATTAGTGCCTCTGAGTTTTGCATGACATTCATCACTGCAACTCGCCCCGCTCCGCATGCGGCACGTTTGGGGTTTCGTGATGCTCACATCACATTAACTCACAGCATTAGCCCGAAAATAACAATTTTATTTGCTAATGAGATGCTAGTTGGGGTAGGGTAGGCTGCTGTGTGAGGCAACACCTCCGTGGCATGAAGCAAAATGGGTTCCCCAGCCACTAAATTACCAGCATTGATTACAAATTCCTCATCTAACCCAATCCATAGCATTGCTCTTCCACTCCTGCTGAATGGGGAAGATGAAGGCAGCCCTGTGGCTGATGTTGTAACATAGACACAGCTCCCTTCTTGGAGTTCCCCCACCAGAATTAAGTGCATTCACATCCCAGGTGGAATTCAAGCTATAAAGATTGTCCTGTGGATCCTGAAGCACCATCAAGCTATAAATTTCCTTTTTTTTGGCCATAGTTGAGGCAAAATTTGAGCTGAGTGGGAGCCAAGAGACAGATACAGGACAAAAGGTCCACTCCAGGTAGCAGTGCCAGCTGCAAACCTCCCCCACAGCGAAGGACAGCTGAAGCCACTCATCCCAGGGCTGATTTCTCCCCCCAAAAAACAAAGGAGTTTTGCAGCAAACACTGTCACAGACTCATCCAAAAAAAACCCCAACCCAACCCCGCCCCCCCCCCCAAAAAAAAAAAAAAAAACAAAGCAAACCAACAAAAAAACTCCTCCACTCCTAAACCCCTCACATATTTCAATTTTGTGTTCATCTCTGCTGACTAGGGGATCTTTTTCTGCTGATTCCTTTCCAGTGGTTCCTGCAGCTGCCAAGGTGTCTCCAGACACTGATGCAGGAGGCAGAGGGGAGCCAAGGTGTCTGTCAGGCACCAGGAGCTCCAGAGCCAAGAGTCCACAAGGAAGGACAGGGCCAAGGAGACCCAGCAGGTGCATGCATGGGGGATTGTCACACTTTACTGTGTGGCACCTTCCCCTCTCCCAGCTCTGCAACACAGAATTGATCCCAAACACTTGATTAGGACCCAGCATCCTGCCAGGGTCAGGACTGGCTAGGAAGAGACTCCACTCCTTGCTCTGATGGATTAGCACAGCAAACTCCTGGAATCATTTGGGTTGGAAAAGCCCTGTCCAATCCTTAACCCAGCACTGCCAAGGCCACCACTAATCCAGGTTTCCAAGGGCCACACCTGCACAGCTTTTAAACATCTCCAGGGATGATGCTGTCTGGACTACCTAGAAACAGAGGCCAGACAAAATTAACAGAATAAAGAACAGTTCTATTGATTGAAGGGCCTTCAGGTACATTTAGGGCACACAAAGCCCCACAGAGGCTGCACCCACAATGGAAAATGGTCACAGTTCTGCACACTTTGATCAATTTGGGCCATTTGCAGATTGGGGGTTCATCTTCCAATTACAGCTTCAGGTAACGAATGCAGGCTGTGCATCCTGCAGGGAACAGGAATGGCCCAGCTGCTGCAGCCACTGCATCAAGGCAAGGCATCTTCACAGAATCACTGAGGCTGGAAAAGACCTCCAAGATCCAGTCCAGCCTGTTCCTGATCCCCACTTTGTCCCCAGCCCAGAGCACTGAGTGCCACATCCAGGTGTGCCTTGGACACCTCCAGGGATGGGCACTCCAAACCTCCCTTCCAATGTCTAACAACTCTTTCTAGGAAGAAATTCCTCCTAACATCCAACCTAAACTTCTGCTGCAACTTGAGGAGTTTCCCTTTGTGCTGTCCCTGTTCCCTGGGAGCAGAGCCCGGACCCCACCTGGCTGCCCCCTCTTGTCAGGGAGTTGTAGAGTGAGATGATCCCCCATGAGCCCCATTTTCTGCAGGCTGAGCCTCTCCTCACGGAACTGACTCTCCCAACCCTTTTCCGTCCTTGAACACACTCCCACACCTCCATGTCTCTCTTCCAGTGAGGGGCCAGACCTGGACACAGCACTTGAGGCACCTCCCCAGTGAAAGCCCAGCCAGGCAAGGAGGATCCATCACTTCCCTGGGGCACAGCCTCAGCTTGCCCAGCTTTAAGGGAGCTGGAAGATTGTAGAAAGGAGGAGGAAGCAGGTTTTGTGGAGCATGTTGTCATTTACGAGAGCGCGCTGTCACCTCCTGAGAACACATTGTCACCTCCTGAGGTGACACACTGTATTAACAAGGTGATATTAATGAGCAGATCCAAATGCAGAATTTCACCCACGGAACTGCGGTGACGTTTAACCTTGTGCCAAGTGCACAGCAAGCTGATTATTTTAATTACAGGGTGGGATTTTATTTTTTTTTTTCTTTCCCCGTTGCAGTTCCATTACGAGCTTCAGCCACACCACTGAAAAGCTGAAGGGAGGAGGGGTCCATGGCAGCATCCAACATCCATGTGCAATTAGGGTTTGGTCACCTGGCTGAGCACCACCACGGGGGCACTTGAGGTCCCCTCCCAGCCCCAAATCATTGCTCAAGCTTCTCTGTGCCACACTGCTGGGACATTTAATGCTCAGTACAGGGCAACTCACTTATTGTTGATAAAACATCTACATTTACACCAGAGCTTGGAGCTGGGCTCTTGGCTTCCACCCAAGACATGGAAAAACCCACGTTTGCACCACAAATAAACCCAAACAGCGTTTTTGAGAAACCCCACACAACAGCCAACGATTCTTTAAATTGTTCCTTAACTTCCTATCTGCAAATCTGCAGAGCACTCTAATATAATCAGGTCCTCCGCACAAGGGATTAGCAGGCTTATATCCCGTGGATCCAATCAGGAAAGTCTATCAGCAAAACATACTTATGTTGATACAGCTATTATAATCTGCATAATTCTTCTGAGTTCACATACTTAATGGATAGCAAACAGAGTCATTACTGCTGCAACTTCCATCCGTAGGATCTCTACGAGCCATTCACTGCAGTGTTTTTTATTATTCATAGCTTTAGTTATTGATTTTCAGGAGAAGATACATGCTTTTAAGCACCATAAAAGCAAGAGAGGAAAACAAATAGCACTATTCCAAGATTAATACGCTGCTCATAATAAAAGTATGGCTGTCACATCGCGCTGGGTTGAGCCGGTGGAGCCTTGACAAATTCCATGCAAAATGGCTGAGTCGCTTAAGCAGCTCATTAAATAATTTAAAGGCAAGTTTCACTGGAGGCAGGAAAGTTCTTCCCCAAATCCACTTCCTTCGATTTATGAGTCTGGAGTACGTTAATCAACACAAGTTGGTGCTGCGTCCCAGAAGGGCACAGAGCGTGTGGAGGGTTTAAGGGACGTGTGATAGGGGAGGTGATAAAGTGTGATCCCTGTGGGGAGGGGTTTGGGGACATGGGATATGGTGAAGTGTGGTCCCTCTGTGGGCCATGTCTGCAAAGATTCCAAGCCATGGGGCAGCTGACAGGCTTGCATGCAGTGATTATCCATGCTCAAATCACAGGACATGGGGAATCCTCAAGGTGGGGCACATAAACCTGGAAAGTGCAAGGACAGCTCATCCTTCCCCTTTCCCAGCTCTGCAACACAGGATTGATCCCAAACACTTGATTATGACCCAACATCCTGTAAGAGTCAGGACTGGCTAGGAAGAGACTCCACTCCTTGCTCTGATAGATTAGCACAGCAAACTCCTGGAATCATTTGGGTTAGAAGCAACCTCTAAGATCATCCTGTCCAATCCTTAAACCCAGCACTGCCAAGGCCACCACTAATCCATGTTCCCAAGGGCCACACCTGCACAGCTTCTAAACATCTCCAGGGATTGATGCCTTCTGAGCTACCTAAAAACAGAGGCCAGACAGAATTAAGAGAATAAAAAGCAGTTCTATTTATTGAAGGGCCTTCAGGTACATTTAGGGCAGACAAAGCCCCCCAGGGGCTGCACCCACAATGGACAATGGGCACGGGTTTGCACACTTGGATCAGTTTGGGCCATTTGCACATTGGGGTTCATCTTCCAATTACAGCTTCAGGGAATGAAGTCATTGACCCCAAGTTTGCTGCCCCCAACTCACTTCTGTTTCCATCTCTCAGGCCTGAGGCAGTGAGGTGTCCTTGATTGCCAGGCCTGGAGAGGAATTGTTGTGTCTGCCCAAACTGGGGAAGCAGCAGCTCCCACTGTGTGTGGAGTTTAGGGTTCTACACTAAAGAATTGTAGGATTACAACTGGATGAAAAATAGAAAAGTTGAAATCCTAGACATCAGGATGGTGACACCACCACTGCCCTGGGCAGCCTGTCCCAACCCTTCCAGTGAATAAATTCTCCCCAATATCCAACCTAAACTTCCTTGGCACAACTCAAGGCCATTTCCTCTTATCCTGACTTGTTCCCTGGGAGAAGAGAGCAATCCCCGCCTCACTACAACTCTTATTTTCCCTCCCCTGGCAGGCAGAGCTGCACTATCAAATCAATGGGTGATCAGAGCTATCAACCCTTGCAGAAAATATTCCCAGATTCAGGATATTATGGGAAGAACAAAATCCACATCACAGGGCAGCAAGCACAAAGCTAAGCTCAAAACCACCAGAGCATGGCAAAAGAAAAGCAACAACACAGTTGCTTGTTCACTTAAAGGCAGAGAACCTACCAAACTACACTTTCATAGCAACTGGGACCCCATGATGGTTCTTTTTGTTCCAGACACTGTACAGGCTGTCTCCATGTTAATAGCCCTGCTTCCCAAGGAGGCACGAAACAAGGAAAACACCCACAAAATCGAATGCAAGGAGCCAGACTGCTTTAATGCCTAGGCAAGGAGGGCTGTAACTAGAGGTAAGCTCTGCAATAAGTTATTTTTGATCTAGGCACCTAAAGGACTTTATAAACAACTCTCCAGGGCTCTGCTGGAGTTGCTGTGGAGCTTAAGCTGAGAAAATCATCCCAAAAGCCTGATGTACTCCTCTTAATTCCACAGAAAACTCTGGTTTTCAATCTTCCATATTCAACCTCTTATTTCAAATAACCAGCCCATTTATTTGCAGGTCTTCAGGAGAGACTCATCCTCCAAACAGCACAGCAGCATGGGCAGCAGCACCAAATTTCACTACAGAAAATGACCAGGGAGAGGATTTTTACTGCCCCACTTTCCCCATCCATCTAATTAAACTACTCCTGCTTTTTTTCTGTGGCAGGAGAAAAAGGGTGGAGAGGAGCCCTGGAGTGAAGCTGCACCTTGGCACACCACCTGAATTGCAAGAAGAGAAATTGTACTTAAAAAAGTCAAAATTGTACTTAAAAGTCACTTTCCACATAGAAAACTGTCATGAAAACAAGGAATTGCAGGTATTTCTCCTCCTGGGAGGAGCTCCAGGTGATGATTACTCAAGCCAGTTCACTGCTTCCAGCAAAATTTTTATCCATCTCATTAAAACTCCCCCAAAGCAGCTTTGCAGCCCTTCCCAAGTGTGGCCTGGTGAACAAAGCACAATTCAAATAAACCAGGCATAAATATTTAAGGACCACAAATTCCTCAATGTCTCCATGCTGTGCTTGTGACCTGGATGAATCCAGGTGCTTGGGAAAGGCACAGCACCTCAGACAGGAGTTTTAACCCCAAATATCAGTGACTCTCATGCTGGAGGGTTACCAGGAGCTGCTTTGTCCAGAGCACCTCCCATCCTGAGCTCATGAGCCTCTTTGCTCCTTGTGCTCTGCATTTCTCTGTTCATAATCAGCTGTCAGATTCCTGGCTTGCACCTGTTATAAATTAAACCCTTAATTGGCCTCGCTCCCCAGCCCAAGTTGGGAACAGCAGCTCCCAACGAGTCCTTCACACCACAGGAAGAGTGAGACCCTGCCCAAAGACCTCTCCCACCCACAATAAAAAAGCCAGTGGGGGGACAGGGACATTTGTCACCTCCACAATCGTGATTAAAAAGGGTTGGCATCGCTCTGGCAGCTCAGCAGCCTCCAGCTCTGGTGTGCTGATACAGGCAAGGCTGCTCAGCTCATCAAAAACTCGCAGCAAATTTCACTACAGAAAATAACCAAATCTCTCCAAATCTCCAAAAAGAAAAAAAAATTTTAAAAAAGGTCCAAAATGATCATTTTGAAAAAGAAAATGATCATTTTGAAAAAGAAAATGATCCAAAAAGAAAAAAAATGATCCAAATCTCACTCGGAGAAGGGAAGGAAACAGCTGGGAAGGGGCAAACTGAGGTACAAGGTTTTAACTGCAGCATGCCCAGCGTGGTGAGATCCAGCAGGAGAGGGGGCTGTAAATCCCTTGGAGGGTTAATGCTGGAGCAGGATAAGCCAGGCTCAGCTGCTCAGCTTTGTTAAGCCCAAAAACTCAAGCTGTCCCTCAGTTTTGTGTATTTTGGAGCATACTTTGGAGGCAGAAACAGCTCACAAGCTAAACTTTCCTTGTGAAAATAATCAGAGATGCTTCAGCATTTATTGACACCCACCTGACACAGGGTGCCAGGAGCTTGTTTAACATAAATATTTACAGCATAACACACAGAAGAGGGGTGGGAGCACCCAAACATGAGGGGCACAGCACAAGCAGCCCCAGAACCCACAAACACCCCTGGATGTGCAGGAATGCATCACCCCTCTGCTTCCTACAGGATGCAGGCTGCAAAGAGCCCAATTAAAAGTCTAAAAATAACATCCCTTAAAAAAAAAATCCTGAAAACTCAGATTCAAGCAGAAAGATTTTGATTCAAAAATGAGGTTTTGATTAAAGCCAGTTTTCTTTGGTGCCTCATCTTCCTGCAGTACTCACACAGAGCTAAAAGGCACTCTCAAAACTGACATATTTGGGGCGACTTCTACAGTCTCGCAAAATTCTTCACTAGAAATGAACAATTCCACTTCAGGATTCCCATCCCAGCCACCTGCAGCACCAAAATCCCACCCAACACTCGCTGCAAAAGGCAGGAGCAACTTCTATTCCTACTTTTAATTTTATTATTTTTTGCTCTTAATACCAACTCAAGAGGCACAACCACACACGAGGAAGCAGCAGAAAGCCCCTGGCAAGGTTTAGAAGTTGCAGCTGAGGAGTTTTTCTCCAAATATCTCTAACCAAACACAAATATATACTAAACACAAATATCTCTAAGAACAAACAAATCTTGCAGCAGCACTTTCCCTCTTCCAACTCTTCCAACACCTGGATGCAACCAGGACTCTGGCAGCAGATGGGACCCCCCTCAAGTCCCCTGCTCCCCAAAGTGGTTTAAAGTGAGTTTTTTAAAAATTTCTCTTACTTTTTGCAGTGATGTCTCACTCCTGCTGCCATCCTGTGTTGTCTTTTCTGTAGGGTGTCCCTCGCAGCTCCATAAGCAACTTTGGGGAGCCTCATCTAGAGAGAATTTGAAGGTCTCCACACCTCCTTAGTCACAGCAGGAGAAAATCCAGGTGTATTTTTGAATATCCACAGAACATTTTAGGGTTCTGTGTCTGCCCAAATTCCTTCATGAAGAACCCCAACACTGTGCCCAGGAGCTCCCACATCCACAGAGAATCACACAAATGAGCTGCCCTCCAGCCCTGTTACAGCTGAGCAGCATCACCCCATTAATTACCAGCTGTGTGTAATTATCCTCACTCCAATTTCACCTATCACACCTTTTTTTCCTTATTGTTCCTTAATGAGGTAACAAGGCTCAGGTGTTTTCAGGGGGCTCAGAGTTGCATATTTGCATCAGCAACACAACCTCTTCCTTACTTTAAATAATATAAACACAAATTTTTTTTTCCTAGTTTTAATACTTGCATAAATAAATTCAATTTTACTTTGTATTCATACAATTAGCAGTAGTATTTATTTTTTTTAAAAAAATCTATGAATATAAAACTCTGCTTTCATGCTTTT
>VWYN01011605.1:27426-41249 GCA_013400075.1 Hippolais icterina
CGGCGAGCCCTGGCCCGCCGCCTGCTCCTGCTCTGCGGGCAGCACCTGCAGAGCTTCCTGCGGGCACGGGATGCTCTGAGGGCTGACCCCAAGGGCGGCCGGACGCTGTGGAAGGAATACAGCCGGCTGGCAGGGCCGCACCCCGCTCTGCTGAGCCCCGCAGCCGAGGTGGGCTGTGCCCGGGCCGCTGTGGACACGCTGCTGCGGGCGCTGGTGCCGTGGCCGCACCTGGAGACACGGACAGGACGTTTTGTTGTGGTGGAGCTGGTGGCCTGCAACGTGCTGCTGCCGGCCATCAGGAAGATGTCTGATCCCGACTGGATCAACCTGCTGCTCATTGGGGCGTTTTCCAAGAAGCCCCGGGGGGGGAAGCCCCACCCTGCACCCCCAGTGCCGGATTCCTTGCCTTTCCCGGCACAGACAGACACAGCTCCCACCAGGCTATCCCCGTCCCCAAGGGCTGCAGAGGGGCTCAGGAGAGAGGCAGGGGCTGCTGGAGAGGTGGGAGAGGAGGTGAGCAGGTCATGCCGTGCCGAGGAACCCTTCCTGCGCCCCCAAGCCCTGGGATCCCTCTTCCCCTGCGAGGGTTTGGAGCTGGAATCCCCTGCACCTGACGTGGGCCAGGATGTAGAGCTGCTGGCTCCTTCCCCTGCTGGAGAGCTCCTTGAGGAGCAGCCCCAGGACTCCTCTGTGCCAGAGGGAGCACCTGCCTCAGAGGATGGCACGGGAGACCTGGACCAGGGCCCTGGCCCCAGCTCGGATGCTGGCCTGCTTCCCACCTCTGCTTTGAGCTCCTGCCCTGACATCCAGATCGAGTCAGTGGTTGAGAAGGAGGAGGAAAGCCCGGCTGTCCCCAGGAGATTCTCCTCACAAAGGCCCTCCAGCCTGGGGAGAGATCTGGGGGTAGCAGAGGGCCCTGCACAGTTTCCCCCAGAGCCCGGGCAGAGCCTGCCCTTGCTCTCATCCTCCCCGACTGCTTCCATGAACACCTTCAGCTTCGAGCCCCTGAGCAGCCCCGACGGGCCGGTGGTCATCCAGAACCTGCGGATAACCGGGACCATCACTGCCCGGGAGCACAGCGGGACCGGCTTCCACCCCTACACCCTCTACACCGTCAAGGTAAGGGCTCCCCGGGCAGTCACCCCTTCCCACATCCCTGCTGCCACCTGGGCTCGTGTTTGGAGCTGAGGGCTTGCTCTGGGTGTGTCCCCATAATAAATTTGTCTGGTAGAGGGGAAATACCGGGCACTGCGGCTCTTTGGATGTGGCATAGGGATTCCTGTAGGGTCCTGTGGGGCTGGTTGAATCTTTTTCTGCTTTTGTTCCATTGGTTCCTTCATCTTCAGGGAAGGGTTGAAGTGAGGAGCTGCTGAGTGGGGCCTGGGGATTGAGGGGCCAGCAGGGAGCAGGATTGTTTGAGGATGTGTCAGGATGATGCCTTTGCCTTCCTCCTCAGTATGAGACAGCCCTGGAGAGCGAGGCGGCGGGCAGCCTGCAGCAGGTGGCTTACCACACCGTGAACCGCCGCTACCGCGAGTTCCTCAACCTCCAGACCAGGCTGGAGGAGAAGCCGGAGCTCCGCAAGCTGCTGAAAAGTCAGTGCCTGCAGTTGCTCTCTGAGAAAATCCTTCTCCTTCTTTTCCCATTCCCTCTTCCTCTGCTCCGAGGGTTTCTTGCTCTGCTCTGGATGCTGGGCTGTGTCTCTTGTCTGCATCCTCCATTGTTCTGAGCAGAGCTGGCTGGAGGAATGATTTATCTCTTCTGGAAACAAATTCCAATTTGCTTCCAGAATGTTTGAAAACATTCCTTTTCCCATTCCACGACAGTTGTCTTTGTAGTTTTGCACCATAGTAGTGGATAAAAACATTAATGTCTGTGTGTTACCTTGGGCTGATGCCAGGCAGTGTGTGGGGATAGCCTTAATCATTAGAGCATTAAGGTTTTAATAAAGACTAAAATCTGTACTTAGATTTTAAGATTTTAAAATTTTAATTTTTAATCTTGAAATTTTTTTAGATTTTAAGATCTGAAAGTCTTTTAAATTAAGGCTATTGTAATTTTGCAGTTTTCTCAAGCTTGCCAGTGGGTTTGTTTCCTTTGTAGATATCAAAGGCCCAAAGAAACTGTTCCCTGATCTGCCCTTTGGAAACATGGACAGCGATAAAGTAGAAGCCAGGAAAAGTCTGCTGGAATCTTTCCTGAAGGTGAGATGTTTGTGCTCCCCTGTGAGCTAAGAGCAGAGCTCGGGACAGCTTTGTGCAGACAGTGGAGCACACTATGTCTCTTCCACATTGCATGATCAGGTTGGGAGCTGGACTCCAAAATGATCTAAATCTCCATCTGTCCTTGCAGCAACTGTGTGCAGTCCCTGAGATTGCAAACAGTGAGGAGGTGCAGGAATTCCTGGCCCTCAACACCGATGCCAGGATTGCCTTTGTCAAGAAACCCTTCGTTGTCTCCAGGATAGACAAGGTGGGAAAAGGGGGGAGCTGCTTATCTGGAAAGGGAGCCCCCAGAGATGTTTCCTAGGCTTCAGTGTCTCCTAGGAGCCAAACCCCTTTCTTTGTAGCTGAGCTCAGCTTGCCCAGAAACCCCTAAAGCTACGGAGGGTCAGAGCTCGTGTTAAAGAACCTGTTTAATAGAAAATCCAATTCAAGTCTCAAAACTTCTAATATATTTAAGCAACATACTTTTATATTTATAAAGTATATTTAAGTAATCCAGTAATTGAAGGCAGTGCTGGCTTTGCAGATCGTTGTCAATGCCATCGTGGACACCTTGAAGACAGCGTTCCCCAGGTCAGAGCCCCAGAGCCCCACGGAGGAGCTGAGTGAGTCAGAAGTGGATGGGAAATCCCAGACAGACGGGAAGAAATCAACCAAGTAAGGGCTCCCTCAGCTTTGCAGAGCAAGGAATTAATGCATAAACTGAGCCCATGGTGGGGAAAAACTCACTTGGTGCTTTGTGTTGGGTAGTAAATTCTGTCGTACTCTAGCTGAATTACTTTCTCCTTCCCTTGCTGAACATAACTATTTGAGCTCCAGTTTATCTAAAGGGTCTCCCAGGAATGCTTAGGTTTCCACAGAGGGTGGGTTCTTCACAGGGGAGCTCTGAGGTGCTGCCATTTGCCAGCAGAGACACTGATGCTCCTGGGGAATTACTTTTTAACCTTAAACATGTGCATTGCTTATGTATGCAGGGAGTGGTTGCAAAATACAGCTGTTAATTATCTACCTGAATGTTCCCTCCTGCCTCTCCCATGTGTTCCACACAGTGGCCTTGCCCAGAAAACCTGTAAATACCTATTTATGAGTAATATTTAAGATTGTTTCATGTATGTTCCTCACCAAATGTTGGTGCTGCTGAACACCAACATAGTGTTGTTTCATCAGTGATTCTTCCCTCACCAAGGAAGGGAAGATTTCTGCACAAGTATGGCTTTTCTTTCCAAAAAGTGATGTTTTGCTGGAAAAAGCTGCTTTGGACAAAAAGACAAACTCAAAAAGTACAAGTTTGGAACCGTCTTGGCTGGAAAGGACATTCCTTAATGATAAACAGGCTATTTTACAATTTGTCCCAAAATCCCAGTGTCCTTTCGTATCCTCCTTTTTTGTGAGTGTTTATAATTGGATTTCACAATCCTGCTGAGTGTGTTTCATCTCAGAGGCTTTTCTGAACACTTCCCTGTGTGTGCTGCAGTGCTCACACCTTGCTGACACCTGCCTACATCTCCCTGTCAGCTTCTGTGCAACACCTCCTTGTGGAATGCTGGAAAACCTTGGCTCAACTCAGGTGTACATGAGGAAAAGTGCTTTAGTGCTTTTGTTGTGTGGTTTCACTGCCACTTCCTAGTTATCCTGGAGGCAGATGCTTGTTTTGACCCACTTTAGGTCTAATCAGATTTCTTAGCTTGGATGTGGACAACAGTTACAGGTCGTGGGGCTTGGCTGAGGCTGGATATGAAATAAATTGACTTTTGCAGAGAAAACTGACTGTGCCATGGCTCTGCTTTTCAGGTCCAGGCTGAGGTTCTCATCCAGTAAAATCACTCCAGTGCTGAGTGTGAGTGAAGCTCACGACAGGATCGTGTACTCCATCAGGGAGGGCAGTGCTGTAAGTTCAGATCCTCTTGTAATCCTTTCACAACCCCAATCACTGCCCTGGTTGGGAATTATCAACACCCACCAGGCTTGTGGCTGCTGCAGCCTTGTTGCCACGTGCCAGCTCTTGCCAGAAGGACAATGAGCAGCCCTGGTTGTGCTGTTGGCTACACCTGGGTGTCGTCGTAGGACATGAAATAAATTGACTTTACTAAGTTTTTAGGCAGAAGAGAAATGAAGGTTTTATTCACAGTTTATCTTGGGTTTTTTTATAGCATGTTGCGCTAAAAAACACATTATTGGTGCATAACGTTTGACACTTTTTAAATTTATTGGTTACACTACAGAAACAGTATGCAATACTTGAAGTTTGTTATAAGAAAGAATATTGTTTACTTAAAAATGTTATAAGAAAAGTATTATTTACACAGAGCTGTTTTAAGGAAAGGAACTGTTAAAAAGCTTTCCCTTGGGAAAGCTAGCACAAGCTAAAAATTCTCTCAAGCTCANTAAAAAACACATTATTGGTGCATAACGTTTGACACTTTTTAAATTTATTGGTTACACTACAGAAACAGTATGCAATACTTGAAGTTTGTTATAAGAAAGAATATTGTTTACTTAAAAATGTTATAAGAAAAGTATTATTTACACAGAGCTGTTTTAAGGAAAGGAACTGTTAAAAAGCTTTCCCTTGGGAAAGCTAGCACAAGCTAAAAATTCTCTCAAGCTCAGAAAATCACGTCCACACCTGGGTGCAAACCAGGAGGTGGGAGGTTGTCTGGGCACTGCAGAGCCCAGGCTCTGTGGCACTAACACACTTTTGTAGGTCTCTGGCAGCCTGTCGCTGGCTGCTATGGAATCCTTCATCCAGAAGCAGGAGAAGCTGCTGGAAGCAGTCCCCAGCAAAGCTCCTGAAGGCGAGGGAGGCAGAGAAGCCAAGGAAATCTCTGTGCAGGAAGAAATGGATGGGCTGAGCACACCGGAGCAGGGAGCACCTCCGGACACTGGTGAGCTCAACCTCTCTGTTAGTGCTTGAATTTCTCTCTCAGTTCCAAATAACTCCCAACATCTGCAGGTTCAGCTTGAAATGTCTTCAGGACCTGCTCTCCTGCCTGTTGCATCTTGATTGAAGAGAAAGCAAATGAGATTTTCCAGTGCTGCTTGGTGATTGCTCTGGGCATTGTTGCTGGTGGGAGCAAATTGGGTTTTGGCTCAGGTGTGTCACTGCAGGTCTTCACCTTGGTGTGCTCAGCACAGTCACTGCACAAAGAAGTTTCTTAAGGACACGCTGCTTAAACTGGCAGTCTTCTAAAATCAAGCTCTTACAAACTAAAAATTGGCCAAATCACAGTTTCCTGGTAGTTTCCAGTTAGCCATACACTGCAAAAGGACCTTTTGAGATTAAATTTAGATAGATTTGATGGGAGTAGCACTAATGTAATCTCAGTTCAATGAATGATGTTCCCTTTCTGATTCTAGAACCCTCCTCTGAAGCACAGGGCTGTCCCAGAACAATTACAAGATTAACCTGAACACATGCAAAAATATGTTCTCCAGTCTTTTTCTTGGAATAGCTGAGCCGTATCAGCTGGAACTTCCCAAAAACTTCTCTCTAGTGGTTCAAGTTTGGCAAGCTCTGACTGCAAGCACGTGTTTGTGACAGGATAGGCCTGGTGTTCTGAAACCCAGCCTGTGCTACCAGCTTTGCCTGTCATCTTGGAACACATGCCCATGGTTTTGGGGAAGCAGGGCTGGAGTTGGAGGCCAGGGTTCTGCACAGAGCAGGCCAAGTTAGCTGAACTCTGAGGGAAATGGAATGTCAGTATCTCAAATGCTGGCTGGTCTGGGATGCTTCAGGCTGGGCTGGCAGGGTGAGGGGAACAAACGTCTGGATAAAAAGGCAAACCCATGTCCCTGTCTGCTCATGGAGTGACTTCTGGGAAGTGGTTGGCCTGCAGCTCTGTGAGGAAGAGGATTTGGATGCTGTGGGAATAAACAGCTTGCTGAGGATGCTCCCTGTGTGAGGTTATGGGGAAGCTGGACAGCCTGCTCCAGACTCTGCACTGGGAAGTCAAGTCTCAGGGGGCAAAGCAAGTGGGGAGTAACTTATGCATGGCCCAGAGCAAGAGGTGCCAAGTGCCCTGTGTTTTCCAACTGAAAATTAATTAATTCAATTCCTTGGAATTAATTAGTCCAGCTTTTAGGAAGAGGAGGTAAGGCAAGGTGTGTTGTCCAGAATCTGTCTTCCCTTTATTTCCAGTAGTAAATTGTGAGTGTAAATTGTCTGTGTAGACAGAGAGGTTGGAAGATGAGGCATGAGAGGAGCCAGATCAGGGAAAGCTGCTGCACAGGATCTCACCTGGACAACAGAGCTGAGGCAGCAGCCTCAGGTCGGGGTGGTGGCCTGGGAGTGGCTGTCTGGGGCAGCTCATTGAACATCAGTGAGCTTGTTCAGCACAACACCTCAGGGCCAAACAGCATGAAAGTAATTCCTTAGCAAGTAGAAGCTGTTTTTGCTGAAGGCCTGACATCCTCCTGAGGATCAGAGGGAGGTCTGGTGTCCCAGGTCTGTGACAGCAGAGATATTTGGGTAGGTGTGTGGGTTTGTGTTTTACCTGGTAAATCTGGTTTATCCAGATGTGGTTCATCCCCCTTCCTGCCAGGACTGGGATCTGCCACACGATGGCAGCCCGCAGCCACCAACAGAGCCTCGTGCCTGGAAAACTGCTGGAGGAAGGGAAAGGAATGGGGAAGACCAGGATAATAGTCTTCAGCAGTGCACCTCTTCCTGGCTACAGTCGCCACCTGTTGTGGGCACATGTCCATCCCTGTGCTTGGACTGGGATTTGATAATCCTGCTGTTTAATGGAGAAGGAACTGAGCCTTTTGTGCAGCCCTTGGTGGGAGATGGGGGCTGCCTGGAGGAGGTGGAAGTCAGAGTGGGGAGGGCAGGGTCCCAGGCTGTCTGGGCTGGAGCAGTTCATTTGTGTGTGCAGGAAGGGCCAGGCTGGGGAGAAAAGAATGAGTTGGGGATGATGCTTTTCACCAGATTTGCCCTGAGGTGGCTTCTTCATCTGTCCCTCCTCTTCCTCCTGGCAGACTCGGAGACAGCTTTGGCTGACCTGGCGCTGGACGTGCTTCGTTTGGTGCTGGTGGATCACTGGAGCTGGCTGTGCACAGAGAACATCCAGAGGGTCTTCAACCTGCTCTTTGGGACCCTCGTTCAAAGGTAAGGCCAGAGTGGCCAACCTGGCTGCTCTGTGAGAGGCATCCCTTTGGAGACACAGCTGGAAGTGGAGCTTGTGCCTGAATGCAGATAAATGCAGTGTGTGCATCAGCCAGCGAGGTTCTGTAGAGCAGGTGCTCCCTGAGTGTGGAGTAAACACCCTGGAGATCTGCACTAGGAGCTGCTTTCTCTGTGGGCCGTGGTGCAGCTCTCATGGGCAGCCTCCTGTCCCTTGATATCAGGGAAGATCTAGCCCTGGGAGTGGGAGTCTTGGCTGATGCAAGGGCAGCAGTGCCCAGCTCTGTGCCTCTCCAGGGAGGATTGGCCTCCTGGTCTCTTGCTGCCCAGGGCTTCAGCTTGTTCCTTCTGCAAAAGTAGAATAAACAGGCCCAGGGAACAGAGACTTGTCAATGACAGCTCGGAGTGTGGTCTCTGCTCTCACTGCTGCACCCCTCTGCTCTGTGCCTGGGGCAGGGACCCACACATGGAGCAGGGACAGGCTTCCTTTCCAGCTGGGATGGACTTGCCAAGCTTTCCTGGGGCCAGTGCCTCTGGGTGGTAAGGCTCAAGGCCAAGACACACAAACAGAGAATTCCTGTTTTTTGGTGTAGGTTGGTGACTATCACTAGCTGAGGATGTGGTTTTTTTAGAGTACAAGCAAAGCCTTCCCTGAAGGGCTTGGGAGAGTCTTGGAGCAGTGCTTTTCCCATTCCTGTGCCATTCCTTCTCCCACAGGCATCCAAAGCCGGCATCAGAATGTGCAGGGCAGCTCATTATAACCGAGCTGGTAACTTAAGCTGCCCTCAGCAGAGATTGCCAAAGTGCTTTGAGGTCAGGGACTGCTGTCCTTCAGCCTGCTCTGTTCCTTCAGTGGCAGGAGGTGGGGCTAGCTCCCACTTCTCCAGAATGGGCTCTGGTCTCTTTGGAACAAGCTGCAACCCAATCCATGTGTGTAAGCACGGAGGTATGAGAGCTTCAACAGGCACATCATCACCTCCTAATAAGCTGTGTCCTGCTCACCCAGGGAGCCTGCAGCACCCACACGTGGCATTGGCATTTTCCACTAGAGAGGTTGGGATACACACAGCACATCCTGGCTCTGGAAGGTGGAGGAGCTCCCTGAGTTGTGCTGGTGGATTAGGGTGAGGAGGAATGGGTTTGTAGCTCCTCCAGTTGAACAGATCAGAGTGAACCCACATGTGCTACAGGCAGAGCTTTGGCTGGAGGTGATATGGGGAACTTGTGGGTGTCCCCATCAGTTCAGGGTGCAACTACAACCTCTTGCACAAACCCTGTGTCCATGCTGAAATCCACATGTTGAGGCTGGCTCTGCTCTTGTTCTGGGGCAAAGAGGAATCCCAGGGGACAGGGCAAAGAGCTGCACAGTGGGGACTGACCTTTTGCCAGGAGAATGGTGTTGCACCTGGATTGCTGCAGGGAGCATTTTCCTCCCATTGCTGCTGCCTGTAGTTACCTCTTCACTGGAGGAGAGCTGGGAATGGGGAGCATTCCTGCTGTTTGCCATTCACCCTGCCCCTGAGACCTGTACTCATTCCTGGCCCAGGTGGTCACTGCTGTCCTGAGCAGACCAGAAGGTCTCTAGCTCAGACCTGCCTGTCCAGGGACACAGTGTAGATTTGACATTTCTTTTCCATTTAAGTATTTATAACTTGATCACTGCTCAGCCAGACCTGGCACTACCATTGTGGCTGTTCCTGTCAGAGGACCCTTTACAGGTAGGGAAAGTACGAGAAACTCTTCTGGTAGCATCTGCAATTCAAGGAATTGTTGCTCCTGCCTCTGAGAACAGGCAGACAAACATGGGATAGCACATAGATTTGTGTCGTGTATTCAACCATTGCTGGTCACAAAGTATGAGTGGGCATCATCCCTTCAAGAGAGTAGATCCTTCCCTGTCCCTGTCAGTGCCTGGGTTAGGTGGTAAGGGGTGAAAAGGTGTCCTGGCAGTGTTTTGGAGGGGCTGCTGCTGGATACTCCTCTGCCAGCTGGTATTTGGAGAGGAGGTGCTGCTCCTGCTGCCTTCTTGCAGCTGCAAGATGATGATTCTGTTCTGGCATGAGACACTGGGTGTAGAGTGATAGAAATGACCACAAACCAGCAAAAATCAGACTAAGAATGAGATCCAGCTTCTCCCAAGAGCCAGACCCCCTCTTCTTGGAGGACTTTCTCCCTTGGGCTGGCAATGCCATCAGATGATTGCTGTGACCACACTGGGGCCTCCCGACCTGCTCCATTCCCTGTTCTCTGCAAGGAGCATCCAACCACACTCCTCCTTCCCTCCTTCCCCTCAGCTGGGACAGCTGGAGCCAGGCACCATCCGTCTCCCTGCCTGTCAGCTCCGTGGCAGTGGGAGAGGAAAGGCTCCATGACCGAAAAAGGGATTGTTGAGTAAAGGGCGGCCGTGTGTGCGAGCCCGGATCCGCGCTGCGCTCATCCCATTATGTAACAGGGAGTGATCCTTTTTTGGAGCTGAAAGGAGAGGCGGATGGAGGGGAGGCGGAGGGGCTGGGAGTGGGAATGACCCTGGGGCCGAGGATCGCTTCCAGCAGCCTCTCTGCGTGCCGGGGCCGTGCCTGTAAACAAACCCGCTGCCTGCTCCCGCCTCTGTCCGGCTCCGCTTCCCTCCCGCGGGCTGCCGGGGATCATCTCCTCTTCCCCTGGGAGGCTGCAGCAGGAACCTGTTGGCAGAGGGGAGGAGATGGGGCTATTCTGGGCTCCGGTGCTCGGTGGAAGAGCTAAGAAGCATTTGGAGAATCTGGGTGCTTTTTAGAGCCTTGTGAGTCAAAGAGGTGTTAAAAATACGCGGCAAACGCGCGAACCACGCCGTGCTGTGACCCCACAGCCTGCCCTCAGTTGTCCCCAAAGTGGCCACAGGTCCGGGATCTGCCAGTGCCCTGCAGAGCTGGGGCAAGGGTGACAGACACCACCTCTGCTTCCCCTTCCAGAGAGGAGCCCCAGCAGAGTGTCAGCATCCCAAGGATGGAGCTGGGAGTATTTGTGGGGCAGATCCTGGTCTGTAAGCTTTTCCTGGTTCCTTCCCATGCAGCACAACAGAAAGGCCACAAAGCACTGAGTGGGGCACAGGGCACACACCCAGGCTGTCTGTGCCCTGGAACCTGAGCAGGGCTGGGGCACAGAGTCTGTGCCAGCCTAGGAAGTGCCTGTCCCTGAAAGGAGCATGTGGAGCTACTCAGGCAGCTTTGCTGGTGTCGTGTTCCACTGGGCATGAGTTAAAATAAATGCAAATCATCCCTGCCTTACCCACGAGCTCAGCACTGCTTGGCTTGCTGTTTGCTTTGGGTCATTCCCGTGCTCCTCCAGGCTTTGTCCATGTCTCCTCATCCCTTGGCCAAACTGGAAGATTTGAGGAGGTGCACATTCCAGTCTGTGTGAGCAGTAGGTAGGGAGCCAGGGATGCTTTGAGGCTGATTGCAGATGACCACCATGCTTTTGAGAACTGGTTCCTGCAAGTTCATCTGTCACCTTGGTGTTGGGCTCTTGTGGTGTGTTGCTGTCAGGCTGAGTGTCACAGGCACTTGTAAGTCAAGGAGGTCTGGAGCTTCAGAGAGCTCCTGGCTGGGTGCTTTTTTCTGATTTTCTCGTGGGTTTTCTTTGATCTCTGTGCCAACAGAACTGGCACAAAGACCCTTGGCAGCCACGTTGATCCTCTTGACTGGAAAATGCCACCAGCAAAGAGTGGTTCCTGACCCTCTTCAGTGTCCTGAGTAAACCTGGAGCAGCCAAGCACCCCTGGGCTGGGAGTGCTGGGAACACAGTGCCCATGGGCAGGGAATTCTGCCAGCCCTGTGTGTGGAGGGGCCATGTGTGAGAACTGAGACGCTGCTCCCACTTCCCTGTGGCTTCCTGGCTGGCAGGTACCAGCCCCAGGCAGTGCCTCTGAGTTTTGCTGGCAGAAACAACCAGGCAGAAATGCAATATCAATGCAGCTGGGGCATCTAAATCCACTCATTCTCCTGGTTTGTTACCTGGGGAGTGGATTTGGGCATGTTTGATGAGGACCTTTGCAGCTGCACATTGAAGGGCTGTGCTGGCAGGCCCAGGTATGTGGCAGCAAAGTCCCTGTCCCTAAAAACAAGCCCAAAAGCAGCACCAGAGTTAGGAACTGAGGGAACCAACCTCATGGCATCTTACTCCTCGTTTTTGGGTTTGGCTGTTTGTGTTGTAGCCGTGAGGAGCAGCAGGAACTGCAGCCTGTGGTATGTCAGTAAAAGTGATTTCAGGACTCTGTGTGTCTTCGTGTGTATATGTAAAGTAAATAAAATCAGCTTGGAAATGGGCCTCGATTCAGTTGTCTCCAAGCACCTGGAAATTTTGGATCTAGCTTTGAATCTCTGTCCCAAACAAAATTTTTTCCCTTCTTCTAGAAGCAGCATTCTTCCAAAAACAGCCACTAGAATGAAGCCAGCACTCCATGCTTTGATAATAATTGCAACATTATTTTAACTCTGATTCTGTTTCAACAGTTACACATGCCAACTTTCTTCCTGGATTTAAAAAAGCTCAACAACTTCCTATTTCAAACAGAACAAAGAAGAAGAGGATTGAGTGGAAGTAATGTCTCCCTGTTGGTTTTAGTTTTCCCTGGTTTTAGAAGGGTTAATAGTGGATTTATGTATTTTGATCCTGAAGTGGGCTAATGAAGCAATTGTTCCAAGCAGGGCCTGGCTGAGACAGCCTGGCCTCTCCCTGGGGCACCACTGAGAGCTTAATTGGCTCAATAAATTCCTGAAGGAGATGTTATCAAAAGCCAGGATGCTTTGTGAAAAATCAAGGAGGTTTGGGGACGAATATTTTAATCACGTACCTTCCCCCCCTTCCCTGAGCCCCAAGGCATCACAGGAAGATCTGGGTTGGGAAAAGCAAAATCCAGAGCAATTTGGTTAATTCACTGCAGGGTGAAGACGTTGGAGTCCTGTGAGTTTCCATGATTTCTTCTTGCAGCAGGTGTGTGTTGAGGGAGCAACACATGAAATGGCACAGGAACCCCAGCACCAAGGGATGGTTTCCTCCCTGCAGGGATGAATGATTGCTTACAGAAGAGGATGATTTCTTTTTCTTCCTCTCTGCCCCGCAGTAAGGTGTCCTGCACACCCACATCTCCCAGGGTTTCTGCCTGGGTCAGGCAGGTTGGAAGATCCCTCTGCCCAGGATGTCCCCAGCCAGGTCCAGGATGGGTCTAAACATTCCCAGGGCAGCAGGGGAGGAACATTTCAGGAAGGAGAATTTACTTTGTGCAGAAGTTTAAAGGCCTCAGGATGCTTTGTGTTCTTTGATTTATGGAGGGTTTTTTTTTCCTTTTCTTTCCTGTATCCTTCCTCAGCACAGAGTTTACCCATGGCCTGACAAGGGCGAGGTTGCTTTGAAGGTGCTGAGCTGAGCATGCTGTACATGTTCCTGCTGTGTGGAGAAGGTGGATTTAGGCTCAGGTAGCAGGTGCTGAAATCTGAGCCTCAGGGCAAAAACTCTCCACTGGTGTTTTTCAATTCTTGCTGTGCCCACTGCAGCTGTCACTTCATTTTTACAAGGTTTCCTCAGGAAGGTTTTGCAGTCAAAGCACTGAAATGTTGCTCCTCTTGAGCCCTTGAGTTAAGGATAATCTTGTGCGTTATCTGAGGAGGAATTTGGGGAACAAGAACTGGTAAGGCAGGGATGGTCTGGTGACTTAAGCACCAGACTTTCTTAATTTCAGAGTCATGCTTGAATGCCTTGTGTTTTCCAGATGTTGCTTTTTTCTTGCAGTCCTTTTCACTACGTTGGTCCCACAGGACTTTTTTGAGCTTCTGGATATCCACACTGTATTCCTTTGGGAAAGGGGGGCCCATGTTCTGGGGTGGGCAGCAGTCAGTGCTGCTTCATGTACATTTGTAGAGCTGTTTGTGTTTATACAGCTAAAGCAGAAAGGTTTTCTTCTCTTTGTCATCTTCTAGCCTGGCCTTCAGCTTGTGTTTATCAAAATCCTTAAAACCCCTGGGTTTGAGGAAATCACAATTGCTATTGCTTCAGATTTCAATTACAGTCAGCATATTTAACTTGACTGTTCCTTAGCTGAAGTGATCTCAGTTCTTATCCTCACCTTGATGGACAAGAAGAGCAGAGCTTTACTCACTTCTGGCAGGTGATTCAAAATCTGGAGAATATTGCATCTCTTTGTTCATTCTTAGTACATCCTTGATGTCCAGACTAAATCCCACCTGTGCAGGCTTTATTTGCTGAGCTGAGCTCTGTGGATAGTCCAATTAAGTGAGTGGATCCAGCCCAGTAAAACCAAACCCATTTACCTGTCCCTGACTCCAGCCAGATAAAACCAAGCCCATTTACCTGTTCCTGACTCCAGCCAGGTAAAACCAAGCCCATTTACCTGTCCCTGACTCCAGCCAGATAAAACCAAGCCCATTTACCTGTCCCTGACTCCAGCCAGGTAAAACCAAGCCCATTTACCTGTTTCTGACTCC
>VWYN01011605.1:41296-122479 GCA_013400075.1 Hippolais icterina
GAAAAAACAAGCCCATTTGCCTGGTTCTGACTCCCAGCCAGATAAAACCAAGCCCATTTACCTGTCCCTGACTCCAGCCAGGTAAAACCAAGCCCATTTACCTGTTTCTGACTCCCAGCCAGGTAAAACCAAGCCCATTTACCTGCTCCTGACTCCCAGCCTGCCTTTCCTCCCTCCTAGCAGCCCTTGGTGTTCCTAGGGGCCCAAGGGAGGCCAAGGTTTGCACCCCCAGCCCTTGTTTTCCATTCCCAGGGCCTTCTTAGCATAATGGACCCCTTCAGCTGACCTTGGAGTTCCAGCCTAAACCGTGGCATTAATTTGGCTCTTTTTTAGCAGCCATTTCATTCCCGCTCCAGCAGCTATTTCAAACAGAGGTGCCTTACAGCATGGGCAAGTTATGCCCCTCCAGATTATCTGCCAGGCCCCAGTAGCCTTTGCAGTCTGGCCCTTTGCATTGGGCACTATCAAAGCATTCTGAGCTCAGGAGATCACTTTATCTATTTCTGGTCTCAACTTAAGTGTAAGGAGATGGTTCTGTGATGGGTTTATTTTTTCTTTCTTATTAAGGCTATTTCTTCATGAAATAGCAGAATGAAAATAGTAACTCATCAGCCATCCAAAAATAAAAAAATAAGGGAGGTTTATTTATGTTCCTTCGTGGATTTATTTCTACCTGGGAGCAGTGTGTGTGTGCTTTCAGTGTGGCACATGAATCTCAAATGCTTGGGCCTTTAATAGCACAAAAAATCATCTGTGACCTGCTGGTGAAGGTCAGCATTAAACCAGCAGATATTTGGAGTTCCTGAGGCGTTAATCCAGATCCTGGTACAAGAAGTCTGCATGATGGAAAGGTCAATTTGCCATTTTCTGGGGTTTACTCTGGTAGGAATTTTCAATAAAGTTGGTGTGACTCTCTCTGAGTTGCAACTACAGCTGTGGGAGTTGAGGGGGCATTCTTGGGATGTCCTGAGCAAGGCCAGCAGTTGGACTTGACCTTCCTTACGGGAAAGGATATTCCATTCAGAATATCCAATTCAGGATATTCTGTGAATTCCTTTGCTCCTCACAGTTTCAGTGCTGCTGCTGCAGCCTCTGTGTGTGTTGGAATGGAATGTGATTCCCCAAAATGGGTGTTGGTGGTTGACTGTGGTTGAGAGGAGGGAGGAAGACTCTTCACAACAGGTCACTGTGTTCTGAGATTTTCTTTTGAAGCCTCAGCTGTTCTCCCAGCATGGATTTAGAGCCACATGGACCAGTCTTGACACTTCTCCTCTTCCCAGTGCCTTTGGAATGGCTCCACACACTGACAGAGTGGCAAAAGGGAATGCAGAGCAGAGGTGCTTCAGTCTGTGTTCCATTTGCACCTGCCTTTGGTTTCTCTTTTCTTGTCCCATTTCCTGTTTACTTCCTTGACTTTTCCTTGTAAACTTGGTGGGTTTGAGTGCTCCTTCCCCAGCTGTCTGAGCACCATGCAGTGAAGTTGGCCTCTTGGGAGCTTGTGTGGAGCTGTGCAAGGCCCATGGAGCCATTCCCAGGTCCTGCCCTCTGCTTCCCAAAGCTGCCAGCCTAAGGAAGAAAATCCATCAGTGGTGTTTCCCAACTGTGGGAATCAAGACCTGTAAGCACTCACCTGCTCACAGGATGTGCACGTGTGATCACATTTAGAGGTGTTACTTGAGGGCTTTGTTGCCTAATTCTGGTGCTTTTAGGGACATCCCTGAGCTGGAAACAAGAGGTTGGTTGTTGTGTGGGGCTTTCCAGCACTTGTCAGTCCTCAGCTTGCTCTTGAGCTGTCTGGAAACGTGTGCTGTCCTCTGTAGGTTCAACTTTCTCTCTGTCCACTCTCTGCTTGATTTTTTTGCTGTTTTAGGAACGTCTCTAAGGAAAAAAAAAAGCTTTTATTTTGCTTTCTGCAACTTTTTAAAGGCTAGAAAGTGGTTGTTGCTGTAATGAGTTTGGAGTCAATGTTCAGTCTGATCCCCCTTGGTGCAGGGCTGACTCTGCAGCTCTGTCCCCAAGTCTCCGAACTTCTGTTGCTTGTCAGACGTTTTCTCAGCTAGGAGAGCAGGTTGTGTAAGAAACCATGTTAATGAAAAACCATGTTAATGAAAAACCGTGTTAATGAAAACTCTTGCCCCTAGAGAAGTCACAGTTTAACACTTTAATTTGGTTGGGAATAGCTGGAGGGTTTACCACGATCCAGAGTGTTAAAATCTGCTGATGGACGGAGATTAAAACGCTTTTAATTTTATTTCCAACATGGCTTTTCCCAGGCAGGACTGGGATGTGACATTTTGTCCTCTAGGACAGGTGGGAGGTTTGCACCTCTGGCATTACCTTGTAGCAGCATCCACACTCCATATCCGTGGCAATGCTGAGAATGTGCTTCCCATTTCCAGTCCCTGGGAGCACTGGGAACATCACCTGTGTCCCTTGCTCTGAGACACTCCAGGCCTTACCACTGCACCAAGACTCCTTTTCAGGTTTTTTAACATCCTCTGCTTTCCAGCTGGCATTTCCTAGGTGTGCATCCCTCAAAAACTGCTGCTTGCACCTCATTTCCTGCTGCCAAAGGGATCCTCACACCACAGCCCTGTCTCTCATGATGCCAACCTGCTTCCTTTGCCCTGCTCACCTTTGGGTATTGGTGTTCCCCACTCCCCAGCTGTGTGGGGAAGGACACCCTTGGCCCGAGTGCCTCGCCCAGGAAGAATGCAGACAGTCTGGCAGAGCGCAGGTTAAATAAAGTTTGCCTTGGCAGGGCTCTTGGATGTACTCGGAGCTGCCGGGGCGTAGTGGTGACGGAATTGCAAGCACGAACACCAGCTGCCAAGAGGAGCGGGTCTCCTGGCCCTGCTGGCTGACTCCTGTCCTCTGGGAATCTTGAAGAACTGGCGAAATCACAAGCCTTCTCCTTTCCCCAGCGCCGTGCTGACACTCCCAGCTCTGCTCCAGAGCCTCCTGCCAGTGAGGCCAGCAGCACCATCAGTGCTGCAGCCCGAGTCCTGCTCAATCAGGGAACCATCCTGTGGGACTCATCCATGGCCTCTCCTTGTTCTGAGGGGAAAGATTTTAGGCAGTTCTGGCTGGTGGCTGTGGCTTGTGCTGTGACATGGGAAGTGATTTCACATCTGGGCAAGAGGGTCCATCCATGTGGTTGATTTAGAAACTGTGCCTGGCCAGCCCTTAGTTGTGGGGACACTTCATCCCAGTGCAGCTGCAAACGCCTCTGAGCCCTTTTGTGGAGCAGGGATTTTGGGATTTGCAGGTGGTTATTGTAGAAAGGGCACAGTCCTGCCCCAGTGGGAGGGACCTTCAGCAGTTCTGTTGGATTTGGGATGGGAACAAAAAAATTCTTGGCTGTGAGGGTGGGGAGACCCTGGCACAGGGTATTTGGAGAAGCTGTGACTGCCCCATCCAAAGCCAGGTTGGATGGGGCTTGCAGCAACTTGGTCTAGTAGAAGGTGTAGTAGAATGCCCAGCATGGAATGAGATGAGCTTTAAATCAAAATCAAACCGTTTGGGGATTCTGTTATTTCATTGCTTGCCATCAGTGGAGCAGGACTGGACAGCAGGGNTAGAATGCCCAGCATGGAATGAGATGAGCTTTAATCAAAATCAAACCGTTTGGGGATTCTGTTATTTCATTGCTTGCCATCAGTGGATGGAGCAGGACTGGACAGCAGCTCAGCATGGACAGCAGGATGAGAGGGGGGTGAAGCATCAGGATATTCATGGCTTGTGACCCTTGGAGTGTGTTTTGGTCTCCAGGAAAGACATTCTTGACTGTGTTGGTAGCAGAGGGACTGATGAGAGGAGCAGAGGGTACCAGAACAGGGCTCACTCCTTGCAGTCCGTCCTGGGGTTGTTTGTTGTTAAACACCAGTTCCTCCAGCTCTGTCTCAGATTGTGCTTGGAGATAACTTAGGAGCTTCAGGCCAGTCATATCCCTGAGCTGGGCTTCCTTTAGTGACCAGTGATTCACTTGGGTTCCTGTGATTAGCAGGGTGATGGGGCTTTTCATGGCCCTTCCTTTTCCCATTTTTCTGTAACAAATCCCACTTTTGGTGCACGAAAAACTCAGCTATGTAATATTTGTGAAAATCTTGGGTGTACAGACATGAAAAGCACACATTAACAAATCCAAGGAAATTGAGTTATTCCTCCAGGGCTCTTGATGGGTGGAAATATCTCATCTTTGTCCCAAGCTGGACTTTTCCTGACCTTTCTCCCTGTCCCTGTTCCTGCAGGTGGCTGGAAGTGCAGATGGTTACCCTGACCTGCACCCAGCGCTGGGTCCAGTACCTCCAGTTGCTGCAGGAATCCATCTGGCCTGGAGGAGTTTTACCAGCTGTGCCTAAACCCCCCAGGACAGAGGAGCAGAAGGCAGCAACAGCAGAGCAGGCCCTGCAGAGCCTGATGGGGATCTTGCCCAGTAAGTGTGTCCCGGAGATTTGTCAGCTGCCCTTGGGAGAGGAAAGTGGCTGGGGAACACTCCAGTGCACTGGAATCTCTGGAAATGTGGTTAAATGCAGAGATGGAGGCTGCTCGTGCCAAGGCACTGGGAAACCTTCATGACCCTTGAGGTTTGATGGTTTTCTGCAAGCAGAACCCGGAGTTTTCCAGTTCTGGATAGTTTGTGTAAGGATTTGGGAAGCAGCCCAGCTCGGAGGGAAGGGATGTGTGTCTGGGCAATTCCTGCATGTAGCCAGGCCATGATTCAGTGCTCACAGTTCTGCTGAGCTGCCTCACCAAGGCAGGGCTCAGGACAGCTCTGCTCCCACCTGCTGCCAGAGGGTCCCATGGTGAGCAAAGTCACCGTGCAAAGCCTGTGGCTTTTCCACTGGACTGAAATCCCCAGCCCAGCTGCACTGGATTTCCCTCTCTTGAAGTTTGACACGGGGACCTTTGGCATTAAAGCAGCTGCTGCCTAATCCATATGAGTGCAGTCTGAACTTTTAACTCTTTGATGTAGTGTAAAGGGCCTTCACTGTCCTTAGGGAATGAAAAAGTGCTGCTGGGCTGTGCCCTTCTAGCCAGGAATTCTTTCCTGGCACCCCCTCCTGTCCCAGCCTCAGAGCACCATCATAAACTGTGATTCAGCACCCAGCAGGAGAAGACTGACCTGTAGAAACATTCAGTTCCTAAAGCTTTGTCTCCAATACTTACAGATATGATCCAAGAAATCCTTGGGACCAGTAAGTGTCGGATGAGCTGGAACCTGGTGCTGGAGTCGCTGAGCCAGCCTGTGATAAACAGGTATGAGATTGTGTCCTTTACCCTGCTGGGCTCTGAGAGCTGTGCCCAGGGTTCTGCCAGTGCTGCTTGGCACCAAACACATCCAGCTTATTTTTCCAGACTTGAAATATCAGGAGGCATCTGCATGTCCAGGACCTCAGTCTGGCTGCACATTATTGAGCCAGTCATGTTAATTATGTTGTTTGTCCTGCTTACTTAGTGGCTGTTAGGGAAGTAAGAAAATCCTGGTTTAGTCTGGTTCTGGAGGAGCTGCAGGTCTGTGTAGGGGGTGTTTCTGTGTATTCCCAGTGCTGTGCTTGGTGATGGACAGCAAAGAAATGAGGGTCAGACTGGACATCAGGAGGTGTTTGTTCACTGAAAGGGTTGTTAAACATTGAAAAGGGCTGCCCAGGGTGGTGTTGGAGTCCCCATCTTGTGAGGTGTCCATGGAACAGCAGGATGTGGCACTCAGTGCTCTGGTCTGGGTGACAAGGTGGGGATTTGGCACAGGTTGGACTCAATGATCTCAGAGGTCTTTTCTATATTGAATGATCCTGTTAAACACATGTTTTGCTGCAGAAGATGCATTTGTGTTTTCTGTGCTGCTCAGCAGCTTCAACACCCACTGTTTCGGGGGAGGTGAAAAAAAGCTGAACCACCTCAGGAAACATTTCTCCTGGGGACCCAATATTGTTCCTCTCTCCCCTGGAGCGTTGGAACACTCCTTCTTGTGCTGAGCTTTGCATCCCATGTCCTGACCAGCCTAAGCTTTGTCTTTTCTCCATTCCAGGCACCTGGTGTTCTGCCTCCTGGACATTCTGCTGGAGTTCTTGGTTCTGAAGGACTCCAGCAAGGAGCCTGAGGCTGCAGCTGCCACATCGTGTGCCTGCAGTGGCCCGGACAAAGGTGTCCCAGCACTTTAACCAGGGTGGTGCCCCAGCAGTGGAGGAGAAAAGTAGCTCCAGGCATGGAGTGATTGGATTTTCAGCCTTTACTGAATGTGCCTGGGAGCTTCTTGTAAGGAATTTCTCCAGCCAGTGCTAAATGAAGCTGCCTCCAGGCTTCTCTGTTTCAGCTGGGTGCTGGATCAAACCCAGTGTGAGGGGCTGAAACTGCTGTGCAGCATCTGTTCCATTGCTGACCTGGTGGAGAGCCTGGAATGAACCAGCCTGACCACTTGGAGGAGGAACCACAAACTGTGGTCTTGTCCCACCCTTCTGAACATCTCTGACATCTACAGGCAGAGAATGCAGGAGATTTGCTTTTGTGGCACTGGGAGTTGGTGTGATGGATCTTGCTGCTGCTGAATGTTTGTGCAGGCCAGGTGAGGGGAGGTGCAGTGCTGTCCTTGCTGGCTGAGCAGCCTGCCCTGTGCCTGCTCTGTGCACCAGAAGGAGGATGGGGAAAGGATGGAGTGTGGAGATGTGGTCCTGAAGTTCAGCATCCAAATACCAATACCTGCCCAAATACCTGAGAGGTGAGAGCAGGGGTCCAAGGTGCTGCCCTGCCTTAGGGACAAGGATCAGCTGCTTCTCCCTGCCAGTGCTCTGGTTCTCCATCAAACAGTAGGATGCAGGCAAGCTGTGATCCTGGGAGACTCCTCAGGCTGGGGAGGAGGGGTAGCTTGGCTGGACTTTAGGATTCACTTATATTCTGCTTTCTGACTCACCTTTTAGTCCCTGGGACAGTCACCTGGAAGGCACAGGACAAAAGGAGCTGACCCATGTGGGACACAGAAAGTAAATCAGCTCCACACAAATGTGGCTGTCACAGGAAGCTCTGGAAGAGGAGTGAGTACCTTGAGCCTGCTGGAAAGCCTGGATGTGTGTCAGGGACAGCCAGTGGGTGAGACCCCAGCAAAGGGCCTGTGAGCACTGCCTGAGCCCTGCTGTGCATGGATGTGTCACTGGGCTTGGCTTTGCTGTGCCTGCTGCTGCAGCAGCTCTGTGCAGGGCTCTGGAATGCTGCTCAGGTCATGGGACATGGATCTGGAGCTGCTTCTCCAGGTTGTAACAGACTTGAGTGAGCATTTAATGTTGCTCAGCAATCAGGTTCCTGGGGGTACAAAAGGACTCAGAACATGCACCAACAGACCAGTTTGGTGAACTGCTTTGCTGTATTTTCTGGGAGAAATGTGGACTGACCAGTGCTGGACTTGGCTGCTGAAGGTGTTCCTGCAGATCAAAGGAGACTGCACACAGGGAACCATGCAGGATCACATGCAGTGTCTGAGCTGCAGTACCAGATGTGACATGATTTCATCTCACAGAACCATGGAATACCAGGCTGGAAGAGACTGCCTGCAGTTTTTTGGAGCAGGATGCTCCATGGCATGTTTGGAGAGAAGGCAGAGTAACTCCAGCATGTCTATTCTGCTCCTCCCAAAGGAGCTGCTTCATAATGGTCACACAACAGTGTGAGCTGCTCTGTGCTTCTGTTGTGTGAAAATACAGGGAGGGATAATTTTGCTGCAAGCAAATAGATTTTCAGGGAGCTTTAAAGACATCCCAAGACCAGACAGAATCCAATGTCATGAAGTAAATCAATTCTGCATCACAATTGGAGCCATTTCTCAGCAGGGAGGCTTGGGGGAAGGTGGGTTGGCCACCTACTTGGAGAAGAAGGGAGGTGTGTGTTCAGTAGTTTAAGAGGAGATGAGGTGGGGAGTGCTTTGGGATAATCCCAAATGGCCAAGCAGCAGTTTGGGAAGCAGGACTCAGATATATCCTTAAATATCTGCTTGGAGCAGCTGCTTCACCTTGTCTTTCAGTGCCAGGCTCCTGTTTCCCTCCTTTTTCCTCCTGCCTCCATTTACCAGCCCAGCTGCCAGGAGGGGACATGGCACCATCAGCCAGAGATGATGCAGCAGAGCCCCGTTGTGCTTGGTGGCTCCCCAGATGTTCCTGGTGTTCTTGTTTGCTGCTGCTTCCTAATTAATTGTGTGGCTCTGGAGCTCCAGGACTGTGGTCTGGCATTGATTAGGGATAATATTAAGAGGCTTTGCTGAAGAGGTTGATGGAGTGCAGATTATCCATTCCCAGCTCCAGATCAGGGCAAAAGCCTAAAACAGTCCCTACACACACTGGATGTGGCACTGCAAGGATGACCTGACACTTCTTTGCCAGGAAGCCCAAATTCTCCCTGCTTTTAACCCCCATCTCCGAAATTATGCAAATGACTGAATATTCAGTCCTCTAGATGGAAAGAATGAGTGATTTCTGCCAGTTTGGGAGCTGGTGCTTTGCTGGGCTGGTGCAGCAGTGATTTGGGGTTGTCCCAGCAGCAATTCCCCCCTCTGTGTTCAGATACAAAGAGCTGGGACAGAGAGGGAGAAAAGAGATTTACTTATGTGCACTCTGCAGGCAGTGTGGGAGTTGGGAACAGACCTGAGGAGTTTGAATTACAAAATGGTTGTTTTACTCTCCAGAACCCCTTTCTTGTCTCAGATATGAGGGTTTGAGCCCTTTCTGATGCTCTCACTGGCTGGGCTTCAAATTCCCATTCTCCCCTTTGGAGATCATAGCACAGCCTTAGAGCTGAGGTGAAGTGCCCAGGAGCAAATCGCCCCTCTCTGCATCCTGTTGTTAAGGAGTAAAACAAATCCAGTAAAAAGCTCAGCTTTTCTTCTACTGCGAGTTCTTTGCCTCGCTGTGATCTTGGGATTAAACTGTGGTGGCAGATACAAACTTCTGCATTCAGGTGGGCTGGAAGTTTATTTCCATTGGATTGAGACTAGAAAAATTGTTTCGGTAAAACAAACAAAGTTGACAAAAAACCCTTAAGCTCGCTCAGTGTGTCATATTCCCAGCAAGCTCCTTTTCTTCTGCAGGAATTTGCAGAAGGAATTTGCAGAAGGCTCCAGCCACCTCTCTAAAGGGCGAGTGGTGAGGGCAGCCGGATTTGATCTCCATAAAGAGTTGCACTTTGTGTCACGTCAGGTAAAGAGCAGTGCCTGCAGCAGGTGGGTGCTCACTCACCCTCTCCAGGTCCTTCTGGCTGTGTGTGATCTGCCTCCAGCACAGCACTTGCTGATTTTGTGAAGTGTTTCCCTTCCCACAGCTGACTGGAAGCTTCCTGGAAGCAGGGATTGCTCCTGTGTATGAGTGCAGTGGTGCAGAGCTCCAGGGCACCACTCTAAGCTAAATAATTGTTTAACTGTGTTTTTAGGGGAAAATGTCCCACCATGCACTGACTATTTTCTGTACTATGCCCTGTCCTATTTCCTGTACTCAACCCTCTGTATCAGCCATTTGTGGTGCTGCTGGAGTCTGTGTGGAATTGTGCTGTCTGGAAAACCTGTTTCATTGTTAAATGGGGAGCAAACCTTCACTCCCATGTACTTGTGTGCAATAATACTTTATTTCAAACTCACTTCTCTGTCAGAGTTTAAAATTTGCCTTTGGTCTCTAAGGGAATAGAAGAACAAGTGGGGAAGAGGCTGGGAGTGAGTGGGAAGGGGGGGAGGTGTCTCCCAGGTGTCACAAAATGCATGGCCAGGGCAGGTGGCACTGAGAGTGTGACAGGTTTTCCCTCCTGGCACAAGTGGGACTGCTCAGACATGGGAAAGAACAAAATCCATAAAGCTTGGTCAGGAATCAGAGCAATTTCCCACCCCATCAGCATTGCTGCTTTCTCCCTGACATAAACTCCTTGATTTAGGCTCTCCAGGGAGTCTAAAACCAGGGAAGCAGTGTGGATCATCAGCCTTTCTTCTGGCAAACAGGGCAAGACTCCCCTAGAAGCAGGGATTGTGCAGACCCATCTCCACTTCCCTTGGGCAGCGCTGCTTAGGAATATTTCCTTGCTATCAGTGCTGGAGTAGGAAAGCTGGTAAGCTGTAAGGAAATAGGGAATGTCTGAAAATGAGGAATTCCACATGAAATTTGTAATATTATGTCAAAGGAAAAGAAAAAAAAGAGGAAATAAGAAAAACTTGATACAATGAATGCTTGGGTCATGTATTTTTCTGGATTAGCTGTGCCACGGAAGGAGCCCGTGCACCCTGTGAAATCCATTCCCTGCAAGCCAGCGAACATTTGTACAGCACATGATGTGGGATCATGGCTGAAGCCAAGTTCCCTGGGATAATATCCACCCCGGGGTAGATTGGGCCCTTTCCAGTGTCAACAGCCAGAGGATTAAGCATTTATCTCTGCAGAACAGGATAATTAATACCAGATCGAACTCGGGGCTGTGCTTGGAGCTGAATTTGTGCCTGAGCGTGGTTTCGCCGCCTGCAGCCGGGTCCTGGGCAGTGGGAGGATGTGCTGGTGCTGCAAGATGCAGGCATTGCCTCGGGATCCTGGAATGGCTCTGGGCTGCCATCAGGCTTCCCCAGTGAGGCTGAGCTCTCCTGTGGTTACCACGTGAGGTGGGTGTTCATTTTTCCCCCTTATCAGGGAGACTGTTCCGTCCGGCCAAAAGTTGGAAGAATGAAATCAGGGTGCTGTGATTTGCCATCTTCTGGGTTTAAATGGAAAATCCAGGTTTTGGCACTTCTGGCTTTGCTGAAATAAATTAATACCATTATCCTGGCCACAGTCCAGGTCAGGTAATTATATTCTTCCTACCTTAATGCCACTGCAGGCCCTGTCTCTGCTGGATATGTTACACTCTTTAATTCCTGTCTGGAACTTGCTTATTACATTACAAAGTTGGGTTTTCTTCCCCTCTCAGTAGAATTTGTGCACAGAGCACCAGCCAGGCCCCAGCACTGTGCTGAGCTGCTAAAACAGGGAAATGTCTAATGCCTCAGACATTTATTTGATTGTGCCTGGTGTTCTCCTGGCACATCTCTCCTGTCTGAAAGGCTGTGGAGCTGGGAAGGTGGGTAACGTGGAAAATGACAGAACTGGTTACAGCCCTGTTTAATTCAGTGCCTGCTGGAAACCTGCTTTCCTCCTCTGCCAGTTCCTGAGGCTGGCATGTGTGTTTGTGGGAGAAGCTCAGGACTCGTGGGTGGTGTCTTACCTTCCTCTTCTGTCATTTCTTCAAAGATTTTGGGTGACTAAAAGATGTCCTTGATGAGGGAAAAGCCCTCCTGCCTTCAAGAATATTTGCCATGTCCAAACCTTGCTGCTCAGGCAGCTCAGCCCTGCCTTGGTTTGAGGTGCAGCCCCCATTTCCTGCAGTACCTGAGCTGGTTTGGAGTGCCTGCCTTCCCTGTGGGAGCACAGCTCCTTGTCTGTGTTGGTGGCTCCTTGGCCTTTACATCTCCTGCAACTGATGCATTGAGTTGGTTTTTCTTATTTTTCCCTTTTGAAAAGTATTTTAAGTCTCCTTCTTTCCTTACCCTTTCAATCCCACTCTCCCTCTCCCAGCCTTGCTGAGCGGGTGAAAAGGTTGCTCAAGCAGTACTTGAGGACAGCGTCCCGCAATTCCACGTACTTCCTTCCTGTTCCCAGGCCCCTCCACTCTACCCCGGCCCTCGAGGACAAGGAGGGTTTGAGGGACAGCAGGGGTGAGGATCAAAGCCCCATAACCACTGTTTGAAACACAGAGTGCCCACTGCTCCTCTGGAGTGTCGCATCTGGCAGGGCCTCATTAACCTTCTGCTTCCCCCTCCTACTCCTTTGCCCCTGAAAATCAACAAAGCCAAACATAACAAGTTGCCTTGCCTGAAGCAGCCTGAAGTGTGTGTGCTTAGTGTGAAAAAGCAAAGCCAAGCCATTGGCCAAAGCCCCTTTTCTGTGCAGGCCACTTCACATTTATTACACTCCAAGCCGGAGCTCTTTAAGCCCTGATGCTCTTTAGAGTTGAGCTCTTTAACTTTCTCCCTTCCTCCCCTTGCAGGCTTCATTCTCCCCTTGTTCTGCTCCTTCCGCTCCCTCCGTCCCCCTTTGTCCTGTGAGAACGAGTCTTTTAATCCTCTTGTACTGCAGATTAAAGCTGTTACAGCCTCCCCAAGCTGACATTTTCTCAGAGAAGCTCACAGCCAGACCTTTATGAGAGCTCTCTGTCTGTCTGCTGCTGCCTTTCTTCTCGCCACACTAACCTCCATCCCTGACCTTTCCCTGAGCAGGGAAAGGCTGTGGAGAGCAATCCCATGTAGGCACTGCCTGGGCTCAGCGGGGCTCGGGGTGCAGGAAATTAAGACCCATGGAAATAAAGAAGTAAATAAAGAGAGAAAGAAAAGATGATGGGAATTAAGAGAGAGAACCAAAGCAACATTCGGCGTGTTTGGAAACCAAATGCTGGGCTGGGGTCTGAGTTGGTGAGTCAGCCTGTCTTCATGAGGAGCCAGACCATTAACCTGGGGCTCATTTCCACAACTCACCTTCCAGTACCTAAGGGAGCTTCCAAGAAAGCTGGAGAAGGACTTTTCACAAGGACATATAGGGATAGGATAAAGGGGGATGGCCTTGAGCTGAAGGACAGAATTAGATTAAATACCAGGAAGAAATTCTCCCCTGTGAGGGTGGGGAGACCCTGGCACAGGGTGCCCAGAGCAGCTGTGGCTGCCCCTGGATCCCTGGAAGTGTCCAAGGCTGGGCTGGACGGGGCTTGGAGCAACTTGGGACAGTGGAAGGTGTCCCTGCCCATGGCAGAGAGGGGGAACTGGATGAGCTTTAATGTCCCTTCCAACCCAAACTATTCTAGGATTTTTTTTTTTTTTTTTTTAATAGGAGATTGGATTACCTGAAACCCAGACTTCAGTGTGCATTTGTTCCAAGAATAATGGATTCAGACACCCACAAGCACAGAGGTAGATGCTGTTTGTGAGCTTACAGGGAATGAAGTGACTTCTGCTCCTGAGGGCTCTGTCCATGACAGCAGATCTCTTACTGTTTGTCATCAGATGAGTGTACTCACCTCTGGGACTGCAGAGTGGATTGATGTGCTGCTCCTTGTCTTGTGCACATCATAAAACCACAAAGGATCAAGGTAACTTGCCTAAAAGTGTGTGTTCTAAAGGCAGAAACATCTTCCCTTGAGGTTTCTGTCTCGTCATCAGCCCTGCCACTGCTAAGTGTCCCACAAGTGTCCCAGAGATGCTGGCAAAGCACCAAGCAAGGTGAAAATCTGGTCCTGAGATGCATTTTCCAGAGAAATGGTGTAAAGTGACCCTGAACAGGCTCCCTTTCAGGTTTGTGTCCAATATATGAGGAGGCATTAGGGAGGGGGAGAGGCATCTGACACGCTTTCTGAGCAGGGAGGGGACAGGCTGGCTTCTCTCAGAGCTCCTGCCTGGTAAATCTGAGCCATTGTTTCACCCAGGTGTAAAATGGGGTTTTTACCTGACCCAGAGCTGTGCAAACATCCCAGCATTGCCATGCTCTGGCTGCCCCACCTGGCCTGAGCTGGGGAAAATCACACAATATCTGTGACAAATGAGTACATAAAGGTCAAGTTTGTCTCCTGAGACTTCACCCGCATCCATTTACACCTGGATGCTGTTTTACCTCCCTTGTAAAAGGACAGAGATTTGACTTATCTGTGAGAGCGGAGCCTCTACGTGTCTGGGGTTAGGGGATGTTTGAAGGGTTGAGTCTTCACCAGCTTTTGCTAAAATAGATGTTGACCCCATATAAGTGATAGGATGTGGATTTCCATCCCTGGAAGTTCAAGGCCAGGCTGGGCAGAGCTTGGAGCTACCTGGGGTTGTGGAAGGTGTCCCTGCCCATCCTGCCCATGGCAGGGGCTGGAACTGGGTGGGTTTTGAGGTCCCTTCCAAGCCAAGGCATTCTGGGATTCTGTAAGGAGTTTTCCTGTGGGTGAGGGTCTGTGGTGCTGCAGTCCCCAGGCAGGTGCAAAGGAGAGCCCCTTTATTGCCTTTTAAGCAGTTAGCCCATTATCAGTTACATAGTTTTACATAACAAACATAATCCAACCAACCACGGTACACCACAATGTGAGCACATAATGATTTTATAACTTGTTTTTCTACCTCCACTTCAGCTGAGTCACTTTCCCATAGCCCTCTTCTGCTTAGCCGAAGTAGCAGGCCTGAGCCATGATTTTACATGGGTAAAATTTTTACATTTTTTTAAGGGTAGCGAGGCCCTTATTTTATAAGGCTTTGCCTATATGCAACACTTTCCCACACTAACTGGTGCTGCCAGGCCAGCTTGTGGCACTTCTGCTCTCCCATCCCGTGCCCGAGCAAATGCAGAGGCTTCTGTGAGCAGCAGCAGAATTGCTTTCAAAGCCACTCATAAAGGCAGAGCAGCTTTCCCTTTTTGGGAACTCATTTCAGGGCAGAAGTCTCCGGGCAGCCCAGCTTGCTGATAATGAAATCAAACCAGGAGCTCGCCCCTGGAGGGTCCGGACGTGTGAACCGCTGCCATGTCGAATCCGTATGAATCCTCCTCCAGGAAAGCCCCAGCCCTGTAATTACTGAGTTTCTAGCAAGCAGCCTTTTCTTTCTCTTTGTGTGGGCCCCTCTCCCGCCTCCCTCTCCCTCCGCGAGCGCATAATAAGAGGATATTTGTAATGAAAATCGCCGGGCAGCAGCGGAGAACAAAGCGGGGGCGCAGGGTGGGGATTTGGAGGCGCTGGGCTCCCACCTGCGGCCAGTCTGGTTGTGCTGGGACAGCGCGGTGGGCACGGCGGGCTGGGCAGCTCTCATTAACCTTAATCTGCAGAGAGGGCTGGGAGCCACGCTGGGCCCCGTTCCATAGCTACCCCAGCTCGCTCCCAAGCGTGCAGCCTGATGAAGGGCCAGTCTCCCCAGCAACTGTAATGCGTTCTTGCACCGTGCCCTCTAATCTGAGGTAGAAATGTCACCGCCGTCACACCCCAGGCTGGCAGCTCCCAGCCCCGGCCGTGCTGGTGAGCACATATCCAGCTTCAACCTTCTGGTTGCTGGGGTGAAAGGGCCTCTTCATCTCCACGGGGAGAGGCAGATGAATCCCTGGCTCCAATAAGGAACCTGCTTTCTTTTTTTTTTTTTACGCACCACTCCCACCCTCCCCTTTATTTTGCTTTATTATGTCTTTTAATTCTCGGCTGTGAGTGGGAGGCAGCAATAAGGCAGGGGGGGAAAGGCCCTCACAGTGGGGAAAGGCCCCAGTCAGCAGTGTGTGAAAAGAGAAGGCAGCGTGGGGATTAAAAATGTCAACTTCATGGGAAGTGATTGATATTTAATAGCTTCACTCAATTGCTGTGAGGCTGAGACATGCACAGCGCCCCCAGGGCAGCCATGAGCCTTGGAGAAATCCACTGGACTTCCACTAGAAGGAAGAGAATTCCACTTACCTGGGCTGGTGGAGGGTGTCCCTGCCCATGGCAGGGATTTTGGGACGAGATCACCTTTGAGATCCCTTCCAACCCAAACCACTCTGGGGTTCTATGATAAGTGATGCCATTTCTGGGTGTCTCAGGCACTCTCACAGTACAGGATGGGGTGAAGGAACCACGGGAGGTGAGCTGGGGTCACGTGAAGCCGGGTTGGCAGATCAGGGGCTCATCCTCTGAGCCTGGCTGGCACAGGGTGCAGGACAGGCACAGCAAACAGAGCTGAGCTCCCCTCCCTCTCATGGCCAAGAGCTCTTGTGACTTGTTTACTGCAAAAATGCTGCTGAATGCTCTGTCTGTATTCTCCAGTTTGCTTGTGTTTGCAGCCACTTTTAGAGCATTAGCTCTGGGTAATCTCCTCTCCTCAGCAGATGCTCTGGTGCTTATCTGCCTCCACTGGAGGAATTCATCTGTGCGACAAGAGCGTGTCCCTGCACCAGTGGGGATTTCAGCAAGATTTTTATCTGATTAGGCCAACAAAAAGTCTCGGATTCCTCCCTCATCACTACCATGCACGTGCTGCAAACACCATCACCAAACTGCAGGCTGATTTCTCACCCACATCACTCCCCAAGCCCCTCTGGATGCAGCCTTGGGAGAGGAAGTCGCTGCTGGAATAACTCTGAGAGGATGGAGGCTGCTTCTCCTTGCTCCTTTTGTGACAAAGTGATGAAGACTCTGGAGCTTTCCTGGCATGGCTGGCGGGTGGTTCCCAGCACTGCACTTCATCACTATCTCAACAGCCAATGTGCCTTTATTGTGCCGAGGCTGCTCTGGGCTCCAATGCTCCATCAAGACCATTAAGCTTTTCCTTTCATCCACGCAAGTGAATTCTATAAACTGCTTTTCTGGCTGCCGCTCTCAACACGCTTTCAAACACATCCTTGCTTGTTCTGAGAGCTTTATCCCAGATTCCTGTGCACCATCTGAAAATCCCCCTATCCTGAGAGGCAGGCACTCACAAAGGTTTTTGGCAATATTCCTGCCAGCACCTGCCTGGAAAAGCAGGATGCATTCCTGTCCATCTCTTGGCTCTTCTGTCTCGAGGAAAACAGTGTGCAGGGAATAAACAGCCACAATGCACCACAATCCCTTTTTTAAGGCTGTTTTTGTCCTAGTGTGCTCCATCAACAAAAATAATCTGTTCCACCCACCTCGGCAAGGTTCACCTGGAGCCCAAAAGCCCCTTTGGAACAGTGCATCACAAAGCAAGGCCTTGAAAATAACACTGATCTCTTTTGATCTCATTCCTTTCCACGCCAGGCCGACAATTCCCGAGCCAAGAATGTCACTGACTTCTCATATTTCTGCTGGTCATTTCTGTCCTGAAGCTGGAATGCAGCCACAAGCAAAAGGGGGTTGGATGCCCTCGTGTCAGAGATGCAGATTTGAGAGACATTATCTCATCCATAGTGGACAACAACAAGGCTGGCACGCCATCAGGCAGGATATTCCCTGGAAGGCTCAGTGCACGAGGCAAGGGACATGGCAAGGCTTAACTGCAGTGTGGAAAGGTCCTGGCAGCCTTGGGAAAGTGTCTCCATGGAGCAGGGAGGCAGAGGATGCAGGAAGGCTGAGAACAGTCCCACAGCACAATGATTAGGAATGAAAAAGGGAAGGAGGGGAACAGGACTGAAATCTCTGCAGTAGCTGAGGGAACTGGGTTTGTTCAGTCTGGAGAGGAGGAGGCTCAGGGGACAGACACCTCATTCCTCTCTACAGCTCCCTGACAGGAGGGTGTGGTGAGGTGCTGGTCAGGCTCTTCTGCCATGTCTCAAGTGAAAGGACCACAGGGAACAGCCTGATGCTGCAGCAGGGGAGGTTCAGACTGGGTATCTGAAAAAACCTTGGCTGAAAAAGCAGTCAGGCACTGGAATAAGGTGCCCAGGAAGGTGATGGTGTCTGGATGTGGCACTTGGGGACATGGTGATAAGGATGTTGCTGGGGTGGTGGTTGCACTCGATGATCTTGAAGGTCTCTCCCAGCTGTGATGGTTCTGTGAATTTATGCAAAATCTGCGCTCCTTTGCAGTGGCTTGAGAGGAAAATTACGTGGCTGAGGGAGAGGAGCACACAACAGGTACCCTGAAACATCCGGGTGTGAGGTCAGCAGGACTCACAGTCCTTCTCTGGGGTGGCCAACACGGAACTAAAGCTCCATCTAAAGCTCCTAATACCCTTTAAAAAGCTCCTTACGCTGGTATTGTCCTTGAGAGAAAGTTCATCTCCTGTGCTTGGCAGCAGCTGTGTTTAGCCTGGAGTGCGGCACAAGCACTGGCAGATCAGGTGGCACCGGGAAGTTTTGCAATCTCTGAGCCCTCTGGGTCCTTCTGGGAGAAAACTTGAGAAGGACCCGATTTCACCAGGATGCAAAATTAGAAAATGGTTGCAGTAGGGGAAGAAATCACGTGGGAAAGGAAAGGAACAGCTTCACACGAGTAGATTCCCTCCAGCTCTGTCCCAAATCCCATTAAAGTGCCAGCTCTGATCCTGCAGGTGTGGGGAGCCTGGCAGGCACCAGCAGCATTGCAACAACAGTGTCTTAGCAGGGAACACCCCCTGAAACAACCTGAAACTGCCAAAAAACTCGTCAGTTTAAGTTATGCTGCCTGTAAGAGCTGTGCTTGCGGCCCCAGCGCTGCAGGGACAGGTGGAGACACCTCCCTTGGCTTTGAGCACCTCAAGAGGGACCCAAGCTGTTCACACTTTTTGGGGGAACAAATTTAGTGGGACCTGGGAGCTCCTAAATCTGTGTGTGGGGCTCCACAGGGGCAGTCTAAGCCATCAGATCCAGCCTTGCCCACCCCAAGGATAAATCTTTGCTTTCACCACGGGGATCCCGGGTGTTGGGGATGGACTTGGGGGTGAACGGGCTGTGTCCTGCCATACCCAGGACTGGTTTCTCCAAAATTTTTTGTTCATTGAAGCAAGCAAGCTGCAAAGCTTCGTTTGCCCTCACGCCTGCTCCCAACCCTCCAATTCAAGGTTCCGTGGGATAACAGAGTTGTTTAAGTTGGGAAGCACCTTAAAGCCAGTCTCATTCCCTCCCCTGCCATGGGGTGGGAATCCCACTATCCCAATCCACTATTCCAGATTGCTCCAAGCCCCGTCCAGCCTTCAGGGGAACATCTGTGTTACAGCAATGAACGGCAAAGAAGGCACACAGACAGTTCTTGGTGATCAGAAGGGTTTTACTATTTTGAATCTTTGCCCTTTTATAACATGAAGCGCTGAAAGGGCAGTGGTTGGTCAGAGAAGGACTGTGTCTCTTCTCCTTTAGCAAAACAACAGGTGACAGAGATTGTTTTGGGAAATTTGTGTGAGAAGAACAAAACTCTCTTTAGTATTTACAAAACAACAAAGATATTGTTATGAGAATGGGAATTTGTTCTTATGGGAAACAGCCAGCAGTAACTAGCAGTAAAAATCCCAAGCCCAAGAAAATACCCAGCCACACATCTGGGCTGGGCTGCAAGATCCACGAGAGGGAGCTTCGGCTCATCCCGAAAATCCTTTCCCAGGCCGGGCAGAGTCACAAGGTGGTGCTGTTGTCTCGGCCACCGCAGGGCCTGCCAGGGACCAGGGAAAGCCCCTGTGGACAGGGGACCCTCGCGAACCGCCCCGTGCCCCCACAGCGCCCTGCAGGCTCCGTGCAGGACAGAGCCCGGCTCCTGCATGGGAGCTCCTCCCAAATCTGAGCCCATCCCCAGCCTTCCTGCAGGGTGATCCCAAGGCTCTGCCTGGCTTTTCTCAGGAAAAGCTAAAAGAGAAACACACCAGAGAGTGTGGCTTCACATCCAACCTGCCCTTCCATGTCCTGCCCTCGGGGGGAAGGGTCCGTGTCCCGGAGCTTACAGCATTTATTAGGGATAAAATCAATCTGTGGAGCCATGAACCTCCCGGTAAGGGCTCCTGGGGCGGGGGACAAGGGGGAGAGAAAGCACAGAGGGGGTGAGGGTGTCCCCACGCCCAGGGACCACAGGGATGTGGGGTGTGGACAGCGCTTGCTCACGCTTCCCGAGGGGAAAGCTGCAGTCTGAGCTTGAGGAAAAGTTTCCCATGAAAGATTCCGTGAAAGTGGTACATTCCCACCGCGGGCTTTGATTTCAGCGTATGGGCATTTTCCGATGAGAAAGCATCCCGGTGGAAATTCCCAACCAGCCGAGAGGAGCTCCCTGGTGTATCAGGGGAGGCATCCTGCCGCCCGCAGCGGGAATTTAACACCAGCGGGATCCCGTGTCTGCAGGCTCTGGATAAAGGGGGATGAAGGGCAGCCAGCGCTGCTCCCAGCACTGTGGAGTCCTGCTTTGCTCTCCTCGGGCTGCTCCTTGTTTTCCCAAACACTTTCCTCTGGAAATTCCTCTTCCATCAGGGTGATGCTGCTGTCAGTGCAGGCAGAGCAGCACAGGGAGAGGCAGGAGCAGCTGGGGAGCACAGCTGGTGCCTTGGTGGGGGTCTGAAAATAAAGGGGGTCCATAAAATCTGAAATAATGGGAGAAACCAAGGCGAATGAGTTAGATATTAGCAAATTTAGGTATTAGGAGGAAGTTCTTTGCGGTGAGGATGGTGAGGCACAGGTTGCCCAGAGAAGTTGTGGCTGTCCCATTTCTGGAGATGTTTGAGGGCAGGTTTGGATAAGATCAGTGGCAGTCACTGGGCATTGAAGCCTAAGATATGTCCAAGACCAGGCTGGACAGGACTTGGAGCAGCCTGGGACAGTGGGAGGTGTCCCTGCCCGTGGCAGGGGTGGCACTGCATGGGATTTAAGGTCCCTTCCAACTCAAACCATTCCATGTTATTGTGACCTGCTCTCAAACTGCTCTGGTTATCCAGTGATGCTGTTTCCACACCCCCACCACTCCCTCACCCCCTGGCTCAGCTGTGGAGGAAATTTCTGTTTGATGTGGAGGCAGCTCTTCTTTTTTTAACTTTGGGGTTCCTCTAGAGCAATGACAGGTCCTTGTACTCCCAAGGGATCTTTCTGATGGACCGTTGGGGACACAGAATTACCCTGGACTCACTTCAGGGCTTTTGTGGCTGGAAAAATGACCTGGGGTTTGGGCAGTCTCTGAGGAGCTGCAGGGTGTGTGGAGACAGGGAATGGGGCAGGCTGGCTGCTGGCCCTGGAAAGGACAGTGCCCTCCGAGGGCTTCTCTCCCTTTGGGAAAAACCAAAAGCTGACCCTCTACTCTTAAAAGTAACCCAAAATTTGGCTCTTGATGCTTCTCTTTGATAGCACTGGCTGCAAGGGAGGTGCTCACCTCAGGTGTCCTCACACAGAGAGGAGGACTCGTTCCCCCACTCTCCAGGTGACACACACTGATTCCAGGAGGGTTTTTATCCCTGCCCGTGCCATGCAGGGCCTCACAATCCATGAGTCCTTAGTGGGATGGAAGTGATGGAGCCAGAGAACTGAAACCATGAACAGGTCACTGATCCCCCCTCTCTGCCCAGGGTCTGCTCTTCCTGGACTCTTCTGTCATGCATCAACTTCAAGGCTGCTGCACAAGAGCGAAGGAGAGCAGACACCAGCCACGAATTTCCCCAGGGCTTTGTCCAGTCTGGAATGCCTTCCCTGAGGGATTTCTGCAGCCCCCCTGGGATAATGTACCAGGGCCTGCTGCAGCTCTGATGGAAACCGTGCCTCTGGCCCGTGGCAGGTACTTCATCTGGGCTCAGAGGCTTCCTTCTCCCCGCTTGTTTTCCTGGTGGTTGTCTCTCCAGCGAGTCCCTCTGAGAGGCCTGCACTTCTCAGATGTTATGTCTGGAAGTTTGCTCTGTTTTTTTGGCTAAGGGGCCCAGGGTCTGGAAGTAGAGAGGCTTTTATGGGAACCCAAGTCCCCTTTTGACACGACTTCCTTGTGCTTAAATTTCAGGTTGAGTTACAGGCTCGAACCATTTCTGGTTGGATATCTTTCATTGTCAGAGGGGATTAGGGCAGTGATTATTTACATGCACCTCTATTACACAGAGTCTGTTTCTTTTCTTTCCTTTCTTTTTCCCCCAAGTAATTCCACACAATAAGCAAGCCTTGATTGAAGCAGCCCCATAGATGGGGAGAGGGAGGGCATGAGGCTCCTGCCGTGCAAAGTGAAGATCTCTGAACTGGGAGATGCCTGTAGGGCCGATGGTTATGGAATCCCATAACTGTCTGCATTGGAAGAGACCCTAAAAATCATCTCATTCCATCCCCTGCCACAGGCAGGGACACCTTCCACTAGTCCAGGCTGTTCAGAGCCCCATCCAACCTGGCTTGAAGCTTTGGGAGAGCATCCTCTTCCTCCTCCTCCTTCCACACGGATCCCAGGCAGGCAGGTTCCCCTGGAGCATCACCTCTCTGCAGTGCTGGAGCTGCTTCCAGCAGAGGCTGAATGCCTGGCATGCTGGGCTGCTGGTTTGATCCAGGGCAGCTCCTCTGGAGCTTTGGCTGTTCCCCAAGAAATAGGGAGATATTTTTTTAGAACCCAGCGTGCATGAGTTTTAAAAGGGATTTTTGATAGAAGTCCCATTTACTCCTTTATTTGGCTTGGGAGGCTGCAGTGGAACAGATTTCTTTACATATCCTTGAGTGTTATTTGATTAAGGTTATGACTGCTAATAAACACTCCAGGGCTATTCTCCATCCCCACCACTTGTAATTCAGGCAAACTGTTGCCTGCATGGGACTACACCTTTTTTATATCAGTACAAGGGACCAGAGTGCTGATTCTGCTCCCCTTTCATCAGTTCGCCAGTGAATTGCTCACTTTGATTTATTCCAGCTTTATAATGTAAGGGAAAATAGAAATGGGAGGAGTGCCAGGAGTGTTTCTGGCACAATAACCAGTTTACTTCCTTTTCCTTCACTTTGCTATTTAGAATCACAAGTTCTTCTGTAAAACAGCTACGAGAAGAGCATACATTACTCTGGAGTAAGAAAACTTGAAGCTGCAGAATCAAACTAACAAACCCCAAAATGTTGTTTGAAATGCAGGAGAAGCATTGGAAAGGCAGAGGAAGGAAGGGAGCCCAGAGGATTCTGTTCTATCTGTCACCTAGAAAATCAGTGTATTCCCTAGTATGCTCAGGTTTTGCTATGTAAGTAAATATTTTTAGTTTTTCCATGCAGGAAAAGAGAGGAAGTGATACAGACACCTGTGGTACCAGCATTGCCACAGCTGTGCTGGGACATCTCAGCACTCAGGGAGGGCAGTGAGTGAATCCCAGCCAAAACCAGCGAGCCCTGGGCTAAGGAAAGAGAGGGTCAGGCTCTTCTAGGGACACACAGCGTGTCTGGAGAGGAGGAAGCACAGCCTCAGACACTGGGGAGTGCAGCCACCAACATCTAGGCAATAACCAGGGCACTGCAGAAGTTTAAAAAATAACAACTGTGCCAGGTGCAGTGAAATCAGGATGTGCTTGGGTGTACCCAGGGTGCAACTGAGAACACACCCTGATGGCCAGGTGGGAATCCAGGAGAGCACAGAGAGCTCCAGGCTGCTCTGCTCCCCTTTCCCCTGCAGGTTGGGGGGCTCGCAATTTTGGGGGCCAAAACTGAACAATAGCACTGGGGTTGTGGGTGTGTAAATTGAATAGAAGTGTGTGATACCACATGGTGGAAAACTTAGAGTTTAAGGGTTTAGAATATAGTAATAAATATATATATATAAAGCAAGATGGAAGTTTTAGGGCCGAGGCCAGTCCTTCTTTTTCACCTTCTCCTTCATGGGCCTGGGTGGTGTTTTGTAATTGGGTAGAAAAGTCCACATTGCAGGCCAGGAGTGTTTGGTTATTGGGTTAAAAGCAAAAATAATTTAAGTGTCATTTCATAATTGGACAGTTTGTTCTTAAAAGGCCTCATAGAGAGATAGAGACAGCTCCATTTTTACTTTGTTAGCTAGAAGTGCTCACGGCTTGTGAAAGTGTAATATAGATAATTATAAACAAACATCTCAGTCCGAACACAAAATACCATCTCGAGCATTTAATCCCAACTCTAGCCAAAAAAAGAAGATAAAAAAGCAACATTTAATGGTGGCTTTTTCCCGGCTCTGCAGCACGGTCTCTCCACAAGGAGTACCAAGTCTTGGGCTGAGCACTAATGAAAAGCTGTGTGGGCCAGTCCCTAATTACACCCATCAGTTAAGCTGTCAGAGGGAGCTCTCGGCCTCCTTGGTTCATTATTAGACCCTGGGCCTTGATGAGCTGCAGTCAGGCGTGAAAGGGCAACCTGAGCCTGTGGAGGTCTCCACTCCCCCACGGAGCTCGGGGGGTTTAGGGCTAGGCCTGGTTTAGACTCTTGGTTTTTCAGGTCTGAGCTTTGCCTGTTGCAGGGGGAAAGCTGAGAGTAAGGAAAGGAGAGATTCAGAGGCTTTTTCACATTTTCTGCCCTTTAAGAATCTTCAGGCTTCAGCATTTTGAAGACAAGAAGCCATTACCTTCAAGGTAGGATTTTCTGCATAAGGAATTACAGCTCTGTGTGTTCAGCTTCACCACAAATGGGATGCAGGGATGAGTCCAAGCCACGGCGTCCTGCAGCCACATCTGGATTTCAAAGTGTCCCAGAGGATGGTGTTGGGGGGCTGCTTCTCCCCATCGTGGTCCCTTTAAATTCACACCAGGCCCCGTGGAAAGCAGACATGCAGATGATGGGGTTTAATGACAACGGCACCAGTTTATTTGAGCCAGGGTCTTCACGGGGAGATGTGTTTGTTTTCTCAGGCCACACATTATTAACTGATCCCTAGACTTTGTTTTTATAGTCCCATTGTGAGCAACTTCCCACTTCTCGTCCCTTTTCTCCATCAAAACACTCTGGCTCTGGGGTGGGTGTGAGGCATCCCAGGCTGCTGCTGCAGGGGATGGATTTCCATTCAGCAACCCTGCTGAACCCCACAGAACCCTCCTTCTTACTGGGAAAGTCAGACTGGGAACTCCCTGCTGCTCTTTGGACAAGGTCAGCTACAGCCATGAGGTGTCAAGGCCTGAGATGGGTTCCAAGGCCAGGCTGGACGGGGCTTGGAGCAACCTGGGAGAGGGGAAGGTGTCCCTGCCCAAATGGAACAGGATGAGCTTTTGGAATGGTCTGCCCAGGGAGGTGGTGGAGTCACCATCCCTGGATGTGTTTAAAGAAAGGTTGGATGTGGCACAATGTGGGAAATGGATTTGTAGAGTATTCTCAAAGCCTAGCAGACGGCTCACATGGTCTTGTGCATCTGTGTGCAAACTCTGAGATAAAATATGCTGACTTAGAAAGGCCATGGAATGGAACAGATATTGTTGGGAGAGAAATGGATCTGGAAACAAGTTTTAAATGATGGCCTTGCAAATAGACCAGATACTTTGGAGAAACAGAACTGTGAACGATGTATTGTAGCAGGAGCCACGAGGGGTAATTTTAGATGATTGGGTTTGAGGCATCAACAGCATTATGTGGCAAAAGCTGAGAAGCCAAAAGACACTTGTAATGTATTGTAATTAAAAACCAGTTTGGCTTCTGATTGTGATGGCGTGAATTGTAACATCTGTACTGCCTCACCCTTCTCATGAGACTGAAAACGGAATAAAATCTTTTAAAACGCCTCTCAGGAGTCCCATCTCTGGGTCAGAAAAAGGGAAAATCCAAAGCACTTGGTGCCAGGGTTTAGTTGAGGTGTCAGGGCTGGGTTGGACTCGATGATCTTAAAGATCTCTTTCAGCCTGGTGATATTGTGTGTGTGATTCTGTGATTCTGTGATTAAGGTCCCTTCCAACCCAAACCATTCTGGGATTCTATGATTCTGTTCCCTCTTGGTAGGAAGGGGTAATAATTTCTTTTTCTTCCCCATGTATCAGCCCCATTCTTATTCCAAAACCCCTTTTCCCAGCTTCTCCTCTCCCAGGACAAGTTTGCCCCTGGCTGGATGCCTGTACTTGGCCCATTTGCCAAGAGCTCCAAGGGACACACCTACAGCACCTTGTTCTGGAGTACTTGGTTCTCTTAAACCAGGAGAGAACAGAATTTTTCCTATTCCTTCCTAGATTGGAGAAGTGTTGAAATAATGACTCATGAGGTGCTGGGCAAAGCCAGAGTGCTGGGAAAGGGTTGGATGAGCTTTTGGGCTTCTCCTCACCAGCCTTCCCACCTGTGATTGCACAGAGCCTCCTCCCATCAGTCCCAGCCTTTGCCTGACAGGAATCTGAAGGGAAACAGGCTGTTCTGGAGGGCCTGCAGGGGTCGGGGGTCTCTGCTGTGGAGCTCCACGCAGCTGTTAATCACCAAATATCTCTGGCTCCCAGCAGCTGTCTGCTGTTTATCTTTGCCTGGCTATCTCCCGGCCCGGCCCGCCGAGCGCAGGCTGTGCAGCCAAGCCAAACACAAAGGGAGCTGGGATCCTGTGCACACGGGGGTGTGCACGTGTGTTTGTGCGTGTGTGCACACACACGGGCTGGGGCTGGGTCCAGCTGCTGCCCCTGGAGGTGCACATCAGTGATTTGAGTTAATTAAACACCAAGGTTTGTGGAGGTACAGGTGAGTTAAGGTGCAGGAGTGCAGCTCAGGGAAGTTCTCTTGCTCAGTAATTCCCTGAGTTCTTTCTAAGCCTTATGAAGCTTTTGAGGTGAAGTGGAAAAATACAGAACTTCCCAAATCTTCCAGCATCAGTCACACAGAGGCTTTAAAGTGCATCTCAAAGGCAATTCCCTGGGCCATCCCTTTGGGAAAGGAGGAGGAGGAGGAGGAGGAGGGCTAACAAAGTAAACTGTACCACCTGCAGAAGGGAAGGAGGGTGACCCTGTGGCTCCAATTAACCTGTCCTCACAGGTGTGTGAGGGCACAAGGTCATATAAATCAGGCTCAGGAGACACTGAGTTTTCCTGGGAAGGATTGAGAGAGGCGGCTCTTGTCTGTTTGATGTCCTTTTTGTGGCAAGAAGCTTGCAGTGACCTCAGAGATGAAAGGCTTGAGGAGCAGCAAGGAGGATGTGAGCATGTTATATCCTGATTTTTCTGAAGGCTTACACATTTCTTTTTCCCTTTCTGTAACAGAGCATCCTGAGCTACCACACCACAGCAGAGGATGTCCTGGCTGCATCTGAGTTGCTGTTTTTGTGATAAGGGAGGGTTTAGCTGATTTTCTGCATGGTGGGAACAACTGGAGTTTTCTTCTATTGAATTTTAACTGTAAGTGTCCAGAGAAGCACAAGGCTGTGTTGCTGAATGTTGTGACACTTCCAGCTAAAGGGTTTGTGGTTTCTGTTTACCACGCAGTTGGCCGGGTATTTAATACTGTTTTGTAAAGAGAGCTGAGGTCCTGGTTGCTGCTGACCCTCCCCTGAGGCTTCAGAGGCTGTCAGGCACTGAGAGTTACGGGCCCTGCCTGTGCAGGATGCTGTGTGCTTGGACTGGTCCGAGCCCGGTGGAATCTTGCAGTTTTTCACAGAGTTCCTCAGGGGCAGCTGCACAGGACAGGCTGCAGTGCTGGCTGTTGCAGAGGGGATTTTTTGGGAGGTAGGAGGCTGGAGGCCTGTGCTGAGCTGCGTTTTGGGCTGTGCACAACTGAGTGAGGGGGTGTCAGTTTGCTTATCCTCACTCTGCCTCCTGCTCTGTGAGTACAGTGAGTGCTTTCCATGGACATTGTGCAACAAAGGCCAGGGCTCCTTCTAAAGCAACTGTGCTTTCTTGGCTGTAAATGCCCAGCTTTCCTTCAGGTCCAGCTCTGGTATTTATCAATTAACTTCCTGCAGATCCTGGGAACAGCCACAGCTGTCCTTCCCTTCAGCCCAGAGCACCCACTTCCTCCTGCCTTACCTCATCCTGCAATTACTGTCCCTCAGGGCACCCTGGGCTGCAGCAGCCTCTCCATCTGTCCTGTCTTCTGTGCATGCAGCAAAGCCTCAGAGGAAACAGGAATGGAAGAGAGAGAAGCCAGTTGCCCAGGAGTGGTGTTCAGGCAGGGATGTGCTGTGTCTCACACCTGGAGGCGCTGGGGGTGAGCCTGGAGTGCAGAGCTGGGGCTGTAATGGGGGTGAGGAGCTGGGGCTGTAATGGGGGTGAGGAACAGGGGCTGTAATGGGGGTGAGGAGCTGCCAGGAGCCTTCTGCTGGAGCCTAGGAGAGGAAAAGCAATGCAGAGGCTGCAGTGGCTCCTGTTCCCACCTAAAACACAAACCCTTGGCTCTGCAGCCTTTGCTGTAGGTGAGGGACTTCTCCAAAGGGAGAGCCCCTCTTTCTGGAAGGGAAAGGACAGGAAGGGAGGAGTTCATCTGGAGCAGACTCTCTGGTAATGAACTCAGCCGTTAATGTGCTGAGAGGATGTGGCAGCCCATGGATTTGCTGGACTCCGTGTGCAGTGGTTGCTCCTCTGAGACGCCAAGAGTCTCCTGATGAGCAGGGGTGCAGACCCTTCCTCTCCTCTGTGGAACACTAGGAACAGGCTGTTTGGGATTGATTTGGGCTGTTTGTCACACACCGCAGTGAACGTGCTGTGTAGTATTTTATCCTCTTTTTCTGTTAGTTGGGATTAATTGCTCAAGGGATGGTGTTCATGTTCGAATTCAGATGTTTAANTGCTGCCCTGAAAAGAGGAGTAATAAACTGCCCAGGAACACTGCTGTGCCCTGGGGAGGGGGTGGTGGAGACAGCTCAGGAGGCATCCCCATGGCAGGCACAGCCTGGAACTCCATCCCCTCTGCTTTATTGTCCTTGCAACTTTATTTCCAGGTTGTGAAGGGAAGCATCACCTTTGGCTTTGCCCCATCAGGTGTGCTTTGAGCAGAGCTGGCAGCTCAGGCCTCTGCAGTCTCCTTGGAGCTGGCACAGCATGGAGGGGTGTGGGAGTTCCTCCTTAGAGTCCCGATGCTCAGGCTGGATCAAGGCACCTGTGGGGCTGCTGAGGGAGTGCACTGGAATGTTAGCCTGGCCCCTTTCCTATCCCAGAGGTGCCAAAAATCTCAAGGGAAATCCCCAGGGTTCTGTGCCTTGGTGTGGGCGCTGTGGAAGCAGTGGGGTGTAAGGGACAGTGGCCTTGCTGTGCCCCTGGACAGCCCTGCCAGCCAGAGCAGGGGGAAATGGGGAAAACAGCAAAATTAACCCTGGTGCTGGCTGCAAACTCCAGCCAGCTTCAAGTTCTCCTGCCTGCTGGGAGCAGAGGGGCTGGGCAGACCTGCCTGGAAGGCTGTGGAGCTGCAGGAAGGTGATTGCTGAGAAAATATTGTGTTCTTCCCTGAGTGCTGCTGCTGCTCTTCCTCAGCTTCCCTGACTTCCCCTGTCACCATCCCAGTGTTTGTGGCATCCCAGCCTGTCCTGTGTCCCCCCATCCTGGTGAGGGGTGTCTCATGCAAGGCCTGGTACTGGGGCACTGCCATGGACGTTTTTACATTTTTGGTCAGTTTTCTCCCCTTCCCTTGTTTTGTTGGGAAGAACAAGCCAGAGTCAGAACCCAGCTGCTGTCAGTGAGGGTCCTGTGGGTATGTGTGTCCCAAAATCTCATTTTCCTTTCTGATCTGCTGAATTCTGTTGTTTCTGGCCCCCACTTACTCAGGGAGCAGGCATCCTGTTCTTCTCCATCCTCTCCATGTCCCTTGGCTGCTGTTTGGTGTTAGCTGAGGACGTTTGCTAGCCCACTGTGCAAGCCACCATGGGAAGACAACATTTTCCCTATAAGTTACATGGGGGTGTTGTTCTCCACTTTAATGTGCTCTAATTTAAACAAAATGCTGGTTTTGAGTGAGTTTCTGGGGTTTGTTACAGAACTCTGTTGTTAAGTAGTTGTTTTGTTTTGTTATTTTTGTAGAGAGGGGATTCTGCCTCTGAGTTAAGGTTGCTGAGTCGGGCAGCTCTTACAAGCAGAGCCTGTACAAAAATGTGTGTGAGCCCTCCTAAACCTCCTGGTAACTCCATGAACTTCAGCGTGGCTCTGACCATGCTTGGAGGGGGGAACTTCACGCTGGAGTCGCCTGGCACTGGTCCCAGTCAGGATGGAGGTCACTTCTATTGACCTGAGCTGCATTCAAAACAATCACTTAGGTGTGAAAAAATCCACTGCCTGTTCCCAGGGCTCCCTAGGCCCCACCCAGTGTATTTTTAAAATATTCATAATGAGCTGTCATCTTGGCCAGGGCTCACTTGGCCATTGAGGGCTGGTGGTAACAATGAGACCACAACGTGCAGGCAGAGGCAAAGGAATGAGGGGCTTGCTGCTGGTTTATTGTTTTCCCCTGCTCTGTCTTTGGCTGTTTGGAGTCCTGCAGTGGTTTCCAACAGCTGGCCCAGCCATCATCCCGATCGTGTTGCTCTGTGCTTCACTGAGCTGGGGGGACTTGGCAGCCCGGCAGCTGTCCCAGAGCCTGAGCCATGAATGAGCTCAGAGGGGAAGCAGAGAGGCTTGGATGGGAGAAAGTGTGTTACTGGTGGCTTTTTTTTTCCAAGTGAGAGGCTGACAGAGCTGCCTGGATCCAGGCACAGCCTGAGCAGGTGCTGTGTGTGCTTTGCCCTTCTGTTTTTCTCCTCCCTGGTCTGTGCCTGGAGCCTTCTGGAGCACTGGGGGTGGCCCCAAGAAGCTCCTCAGACTGGTCTGTCTGTCCATCCCTGCAGCACTGGGCACTGCTCATCCCTGCCCTGGGAGCTCATCCCTGCCCTGGGAGCTCCCAGGCACTCCTGCCAGTCTGTTCCAGCGCTGATTTCCAGCTGGTCTTGGCTCTTCCCACTCTGATGCCCCACACAGATCTATTTTTTAAGCTGTGTTTCAGGCTCGGATGCAACCTGCTGACAGCCTGTCAAAGGTTTTATGCTGCAAACCCCGAGTGCCAGAGCTGCTTAAAATGGGGTTTTGAGCAAGATCCTCAGTGTCCCTTACAGCATCCTTCTGTCCAGTGCAGCACTGTCCCCTCTCATCAGACCAGACCCAACAGCTCGAGCTGGTGTGAGATGCTGAGGATATTTTATACTATGCCAAGGTAGGGATGAGAGTTTCAGCCCTTTTTTCGTGCTCCTGCCCTCAAGCTCAGGTCTCAAAATGATGTGGGCTGTGTTTAAGGTTTCCTTAAAATAATCCACCCAGTGAAGTTGTAGCACAGTGTGAGGGTGTGATTCCCTTCTTGTGGAGCCTGAAACACTCGATGAGAAGGGTTAGGTCTCCCTAAAATGTGGCTTGCAAAGCAAAATCCCACTTGTGAGTGGGAGTGTGTGAAGTGGGGGCAAAGCAGAGAAATGTGTTGTGGTGCTTTGCTCGGGTGAGAAGAGCTGGGCAAAGCACCCCAGGCTGCTCCTGCTCTTGAACAGCTCATCTTCAACTGGTTTGCTGCCTCCAGCCCCAAGGGCAGCCCTGGAGCCTGCTGGGGTTCCATTTGCAAGGATGTCACTCAGGGTTTGTGGAGATGGTGATGAGGTGTGGCAGGATGAGCTCGGGAAAGGCTGAATCCAAGGCTCCTGTGAGATGCTCTGAGCTTTAGTATGAAAGAAAATCAGGGGTTGCTTTGCTCTTCCCTGGACTGTGGAACTGTGTTCTCACTCGTGCTCTGCTGTTCCCCTTTCCCCCTAAGCCTTGGTGTCTGATAGAGGCTCCCTGTGGGTGCAGGGTTGGCTGCTCTGCCTTGATCTGATCCACTGGAAAGCTCCTGACCTGTGTTATTCCTTATCCACTGACATCTAGAATCTCCTGACCTGTGCTATTCCTTATCCATTGGCACCTGGAAAGCTCCTGACCTGTGTTATTCCTTATCCACTGACATCTAGAATCTCCTGACCTGTGTTATTCCTTATCCATTGGCACCTGGAAAGCTCCTGACCTGTGTTATTCCTTATCCACTGGCACCTGGAAATCTCCTGACCTGTGCTATTCCTTATCCACTGACATCTAGAATCTCCTGACCTGTGCTATTCCTTATCCACTGGCATCTGGAAAGCTCCTGACCTGTGCTATTCCTGGCCTGCCTCTCATCTCTCCATGGTAACAATCATTTGGGCTCATCCCCCAAAATGTTCTGCTGGACCTCTCACTTTAGATTTGTGCTGTTTTCTGCAGGTTTCCTCAAGGATGGTGCTGTGTGTGCTGTTCACCCTTGGGCATGCCCCATCCTTCCTCCTGTTATTCCACAGCACAGCTGCCCTGCTGTACTGCATCCTGCTGGGAGGTCAGCATCAGCTGTTTGTGCTGGGCAAACCCCTTTGGTTTTGGAAGGGCTGGACTGAAGGCCAAGTTGTTGGTTGGTTTTGGGCTTCTCAGGCTTGTTTTCTTCCAACCTCTGCCCTCAGGGAGCACAGAAGAACCACAAAGTGGGGCAGTGGTAAGCACAGGGCTGTTGATGCCTTAAGATTTTAGCTATTATATTTTCCAGATCCTGTGCAGCATTAGTGCATAACTCTGAACTCCATATAAGTGTAGTTAACTGTTTTCACACTCTGGTCAGACAAAACAATCCCTCTGGGCCTGGAAACCAAGGACACCCAACAGCCTCAGGCTTCAAAAAGTATAAACAAAAGTGAATTGGGGAGGAGCAAACTGGGGGAATGTGACTTCATTACCTGAAGCTGTAATTGGAGGATTAACCCCTGATATGCAAATGAACCAAACTCGTAATTGTGTGAAAAACTCGTGACCATCGTCCATCCTGGGTGCAGCCTCTGGGAGGCTCCGACTGCCCAAGGTGCCTCTGTTAAAGCCTTTAATAAACACCCACTGTATTCTCTAACTCTGGCCTCTATTCCAGGTGGCCACTCCAAGGCAGCACTCTAAGTGAGGCAACATCAACCTTTTCTACATAATGCTCATTGCAGGTGCCAGGCCTTTCCTGTGTCTTTCCAGGCAGGTGCCAGGCTCCAGCAGGGAACAGGGCAGGGACTGCCTCCAGTGTTGGAAGGGCAGGCAGTAATTGTGGAAAGAACCCGTGTGGGTTTATTGAGATACCAGTGCCCTGCTGCCCTTTCGAGGGTGTTACCTGGCACTCAAAGCCACAAACTTTTTGCTGTGCACCTGAAAGGGCTTTTTAAGCTGCAAGAGGAGAGCTGGGATGATTTCTAAGTCATGGATGGGAGCTGGCTGGGGGAGAGTCTGAATTCTTTGACATATGTGGAACTGCAGTAGTGAAATCCATGTTAAATTAAGACAGATGAGTGCGGAAGGAGTTGCTGGAGGAGTTTGCTGTGTTTGGCACAGGAGAGCCAAATCTGTGTTCCCTTGGTCGTGTCTCAGCACCATGGATGCCTTAAGGTGCCTGGCACGGGGCTGTTTCTGCTCACATTGAGTTGAAATAGGAGTTTTCACAGGATGACATTGAACTTTGAATTAAGGCTTTGGCTCTGCCACAATTTTTTGCTGAAATGAGAGGAAGGAGCTCAGGCCTCTGCTACTTTCTCTGACAATAAACCCTACTTTGAGGTGTAGAGGAGAGCACTAAATCTCAGCTCCCTGCGAGTTATTTCCTTTGAGCTCTTGATTGCACTCTAGCACATGCACCCCGGGTATGATCCAGGATGGATGAGCTTCCATCCATTTCTTGTGAATACCTCATGGATCTGCAACAGCTGCGAGCAATTTATTTGGGGTACAATCAGTTAACGTTTTGGTGAAGTGCTTTGAAGATGTACAGCATCCTCAAGCACTGAGCTTTGTTTCGTTATTATTACTATTTAACATCTCTATGCAGCTGAACTACTGTCAGACATCCTCACTTAGTAACAAGTTTTGTGTCTGGATCTTTTCTGCAAAGGCAGATTTTTGGCCCAGGGGACGGTGCAGTGATCTAATAGAGTCTGCAGTTAAATACTGCCTGTCAGCCCAGTCTCCCAACGTGCTTTACAGGCACCACTTCATTCTCACCATTGGGTAGGGCAGGCTGGCAATCCATCATCTGTGATTCCATGATATCCGTGCAGATGAGAGGGAAAAGGTGACCTCTGTGAGGTGAAACAGGAGGGAATTAGACCCAGATTCCCCAGAACCTGCTTTCCCCATTTGTGAGTTGAAACAGGGAGGAATTAGACCCAGATTGCAGTTCCAGTGCCCTTCACTGCATCCATGCCACACTGTTATAGATACGTATTATAAAGTTGACTTTTCACAAATATTAAGATGAATGCTCTCTGTATAAAGCGGGAAGATTTTGCTGTATTCATTTTTTTTTTTATTTCTGCTATTAAAGACACTTGGAAATAAGTAGTGTGATGGATGTATATGTATATTTCTTAGGCTATAGCATGATATTAAAGTAAAAACTGGTTTTGTAACATCTAAACTGAAGGATAGAGAAAAGCCTGCTCTCCCCATTTGTGAGGTGAAACAGGAGGGAATTAGACCCAGATTGCAGTTCCAGTGCCCTTTCACTGCATCCATAGCACACTGCTATATTTATATTTTAAAGCTGGCTTTTCAAAAATATTAAGATGAATGCTATATGTATAATGTGGGAAGATTTTGCTGTATTAATATATATTTTTTTATTTCTGATATTAATGATGCTTGGAAATAAGTAGTGTGATGGGTATTTATGTATATTTCTTAGGCTATAGCATGACATTAAAGTAAAAACTGGTTTTGTAACATCTAAACTGAAGGATAGAGAAAAGCCTGCTCTCCCCATTTGTGAGGTGAAACAGGAGGGAATTAGACCCAGATTGCAGTTCCAGTGCCCTTTCACTGCATCCATAGCACACTGCTATATTTATATTTTAAAGCTGGCTTTTCAAAAATATTAAGATGAATGCTATACGTATAATGTGGGAAGATTTTGCTGTATTAATATATATTTTTTTATTTCTGCTATTAAAGACACTTAGAAATAAGTAGTGTGATGGATATTTATGTATATATCTTAGGCTATTAAAGTAAAAACTGGTTTTGTAACATCTAAACTGGAGGATAGAGAAAAGCCTGCTCTCCCCATTTGTGAGGTGAAACAGGAGGGAATTAATTAGACCCAGACTGCAGTTCCAGTGCCCTTCACTGCATCCATACCACAGTGTTATAGATACATATTATAAAGTTGACTTTTTCACAAATATTAAGATGAATGCTGTATGCATAATGTTGGGTTTTGCTGTATTAATATGTTTGGGGTTTCTTTCTGCTATTAAAGACACTTGGAAATAAGTAGTGTGATGGATATTTATGTATATTTCTTAGCTATAGCATGATATTAAAGTAAAAACTGGTTTTGTAGCATTTAAACTAGAGGATAGAGAAAATCCTCCTGCACTCCTGAATTATCCCAATGAAGATAACAAGGACAGACCCCCAAGGTTCCAAAGAAAGAATTTATTGATCCTCTGTTGTCAGAAAAACAGGACACGAAATGACCAAGAGGTGCCACCAAGAAATTTATCTACAAGAAATAACAAAAGGTTCATTTGGTGAAATGGGGCAGGTTGGAAGAGCCAAAACCAAGAGAATATCCAAACCCAAGAGGAATGAATAATGCATTAGGATCTTGTGAATGTGTAACAGACTGGTGCATTCAAAGGAGTGTTTTTCTGAGTTGAGGTGTGCTCTTTGGCTGCACGGCATGCCAGGCACCCACCCGTACCAATTTTGCTGGTGTGTCTTCTAATTCTCTTTTTTAAAAAATTTTTATTAAACGTATAAATTTTTACTAAGAAAGTGAACCTTGTTTTTCACAACAGCCTCATAGGAACCTCTCCTGCCCCATACAAAGGGATCTGGCAACTGCTGTCTTTAGATATTTTGGATCAAAAAGCCCAGAGCTGGAGCTTGCTGCTGTGCAAAAAGCTTGTGCCCTGCAGAGGCTGAAATCCACCGAAGCAGGAGACATCCAGGGTAAGCAGGAAAGCAGGAGTGAGCAGCTCCTGAAGGCATGGGAAGTTTGGCGTGAGGTTTCTGCCATCCAGGGATGGGGTTTTGTCTTTTCTTTTTCTTCTTGTGATGCCACCTGGAGAGCAGGCATTGGTTGTGTTATTTATTTCCATTTCTGGCCAGCAGGATTGCTGGCAGAGCTCTCCAAGGAGCTGCTGTTTGGGATGCTGTGGGAAGCCAGTCTGACCAGAGGCTGCCCAGCAGCCTAAATCCCCCTCCTGGGAGTGGGCAGGGACTGAGCCAGTCCCTCTGTGCCACAGCAGGGCAGCTTTCCTGAGCTCTCCCGTGGCTGTCCAAATTGATGGCTGTCAATTCCCCCTCTACACCAGAAACATCAAAAAATCCCTTTAAATTTGAGGATGTGACACGAGGAGATGGAGCTGTGGAACGTCTTGGACACGAACATCTAACCTAAAGGCTTGGAAAGCAGTTCCTCCCCTCCGTGCATCCCCCAACCTACCCCAGGGACAGCAAAAACGTGGAAATAAAATAAATTAACTGGCTCTGCTACTCTGACAAATAACGAGCAGCTCTTCATGAAGGCCCTCGGTGTTGTTCTCCCTGCCAAGAGTCATTCAAGCAGCGTCGTGAGTGACTTATCACTGCTGAAGCACCAGCGAGAGCTGACGGGGAGAGACCCCAGGGGTCAGCGCTGTGCTGAACATCTGTCTGCAGCTCCAGATGTTTGCACCCTGCCAGGGGAACCTCCTTCCCTCGGCCACACGCTGGGACACGGGATTTACAGCTCCCAGAAAAGTTAGGGGGGACTGACAGTCCGAGCAGGGAAAATCCCTCCTGCTTACTCACAGATTCGTAAACGCCCTGCTCCTCCCAGGGAAAGCTTTTCTGGATAACCAGGAAAACCTGGCTGCTTTTTCCTGATAACCAGGAAAACCCGGCTGCTTTTTCCTGATAACCAGGAAAACCCGGCTGCTTTTTCCTGATAACGTGGAAAACCTGGCTGCTTTTTCTCTGCCAAGGTCAGGATGGATACATGGGAATTGTGGACTTCGAGTTCAGGCTTTGATGTTTATTATTTCTTATCTGTTTACAGACTCATGAGCAGTGAGATCTAACAAGCAAGTTAGAGAAGTGAGGTAAAATGGAGAGCTTCTAACTCTTTCAAGGTTATTTAAGTGATAATTACCCAATAACAAGATGACACCTATGTTATTTATACCTTTGACCCAATGATGATTGCCCAAGGCCCACAATGTGGACCTTTTTCACCCAGTTAGAAAAAAACACCCAAACTCATGAAGGAGAATGAAGAAGAAGGTGAAGACAAAGGACTTAGACAATGCCTTAAATCCTCCATCTTGCCCCACACACATTACTATATATCAAAATCCAAATTTCCAGAATTCCAACAACCAGGCAGTCAATAATGCATGAGAAGTGCCCTGAACAGCCCTCAGTGGGATTGGGAATTGGGCTGCAGATCCCAATTCTGGAGCCTCTCAACCAAGTCTTGGAGTCCTCTCAAGTCTTGGAGCCTCTCAACCAGGCAGCCAGCCCCGATTTATCTTCCTAACGTGCTCATTAAGAAAACAATGTTATCTGCATTTTAAAGCAGAGAATAAAGAGGCTGTTCCTGCCCTCAAGTCTCCTTGGTCCCAGTGTCTCCAGCTGGTGCTTTACTGGAGTCTGAATTGCTCTTAAATGTCCCCTTTCGCCCCATATCACCGGGTCCAGGGACTGCAAAGGTGACTGGATGTGGCCCTCAATGACTGGCACAAAAGTGCATCCCAGGGAAGGGACACGAAGCATTTTAACCCCAGTAAAAGTGCACACAAAACCCTTGTGGAGTTAGATCTGCCAGCTGAGGTTGCCCAGGTTCCCTGTCTGTGCCAGGTTTGTGTGTGAAGCTGTCTCCTGTGCAGGGTCATCTCTGCCCAGTCAGCTGAGGCGCAGGATTGGCAGCCTGAGAAAATAAATCAGCCTAGAATTTGCCTGGGATTCTAAAGCCTGGTTTAGGGCTGTTAAATTTGAAACCAATCAAGCCAAACTCTGAAACCCATTTACTTTCTGAACTCTTCTTTGCTTGCTTGTTCAAATACTGGGAGGGAAGCCAGCTCTGGAAATGAAGTCACTTTTGAAAATGGCTGCTCTCCCCAGAAGGAGGCTCTGAAAATTCCCACTGTAACTTAAAGTCATTTCCCTCCCTCGTCTACCCCCCCAAAAATATTATGATCTTGGCTTCTGAATCAGCCCCTCCCATATGTCCTCAAATTAAACAGAGAGGGGGAGGTGGAGAAAGGACACTGGCACTGCAAGACTTTTTTTTATGACACCAATTTTATTGCATAGGATGCAGCCCATTGGCAGGCTGTAAAAGTTTATTGGAAGCAGATACAGCCTGCCAATGGGCTGACCAGTGCCCCTGGCTGGGATTCATCCCCAGGCTGCTGGAGAAGGGATGTGGGTTTGTGGCATTCTCTGCACTTTGACTGGGTTATCCCTAGGGAGAATTCCCTGCAGGGAAATGCCCGTGGGGAACCACCAGCACTGGCTCAGGGTGTGAGTCAGTTCACCACAGAGACGTGGTGCTGACAAGCTCTGTGGTGAATCTTTGGGGTGAAACACATGGCCGAGGTTATTGGTGCAAGCAGCTCTTTTCCTGGCAGTTGGATTGATGAAATTCCCATGAAAATGGGTAAAATTCCCATGAAAATGGATAAAATTCCCATGAATGCAAGGACAGCTACAGATGCATCATCAGCATTGGGTGGGAGGTGTGTGAGATGATCTGCAGAAGAGGAGCATCCATCTCACAGAGCTCACCAGACAAAGTGCAAACCAAGGTCGTGCTGTTACCTGGGACTCTTGTGAACTTGGAAGGGAGTTTTCCTTAGGGAAATGGCTCTTGGTTCCAAAGGAAAGCCGTTATTCATCCCTGTGTGCTTTAGCAGGATACCTGGCCCACCTGTGGAGTTGGATGTGCCTTGTGTGTGCAGGAGCCTTGGAGGTGTTGGGGATTGCCCACCAAATGCGCTGCCTCATCCCTCAGGGGCTTTGGAGTTTATCCCAATGATTTGGGTTGATTCACCTTGTGTTCAACAAGAACAAATTTTGCCTTTACCTGCACTTCTGTCCCTGTTCCCAGCTGCTGCAGCAGAGTTTGTCCCAAACAGAGGGAGATCCTTAGCAGGGGGCAGGGTGCCAGATCTGCTGTGTTCCCAGGGCAATGAACTTGAATAACTCCTTCCCTCTGGGACACTCAGAGACCCTCAGCAGGACAGGGATGTGCCCCCCTGCCAGACCCCTCACCTTGTTGGCCCGTGCCAGTGTGGCTGTGCTGTCAGCAGTGGTTTTCTGGGGGAGCAGCGTTAGGTGAAGCCCTGTTTTTGTATCCACAACAGTGTTGCATCAAGGTTGCCGCGTGTCATTTCATCACTCTGGCAAACGACAGGCTCAGGGCTTGGAGTGTGGAACCTTTATTTTTTAATAAAGGAAAAATCTTTGCGCTTTTTATTCTGCATCTGTCAGCGATCTCACTTGGCTCGGCCCTGGAGGAGTTCAGCTGGCCCTCGTGTTAAGGAAAACCAACAAATTAGTACAGATGTTTTTCTGAGAGCTACGGGGATCAGGGATCAGTGATTTAATACTGCCTGATATTTGATAGGGGACGCCCAGGGAATATGTGCTGGAAACCAGGAAGTAATATTACTTGAAATCAAAATATAAATATGTTCCTAAAGGTTTAGGTAATTTTTTGCAATTTCCCCTTGTACAGTTCTAAATGAGGTCTCTCCTTCTCCTCCTGTTCTTCCTGCACTTGTTCATGTAGGAGCTGGATTCAAAAAGCCAGGGGGTAAAATGGAGGATTTCTGGGGGGTTTTTGTAGAATTGTGGAATCCCAGAATGGTTTGTGTTAGAAACCTTCAGGGTCATCTCATTCCACCCCTGCCATGTCAGGGACACCTNCAAAAAGCCAGGGGGTAAAATGGAGGATTTCTGGGGGGTTTTTGTAGAATTGTGGAATCCCAGAATGGTTTGTGCTAGAAACCTTCAGCGTCATCTCATTCCACCCCTGCCATGTGCAGGGACACCTTCCACTATCCCAGGCTGCTCCAAGCCTTGTCCAGCCTGACCTTGGACACTTCCAGGGATCCAGGGGCAGCCACAGCTGCTCTGGGCACCCTGTGCCAGGGCCTCCCCACCCTCACAGGGAACAATTCCTTCCCGATATCCCATCCATCCCTGCCCTCTGGCAGTGGAAGCCATTCCCTGTGTCCTGTCCCTCCAGCCCTTGTCCCCAGTCCCTCTCCAGCTCTCCTGGAGCCCCTTTAGGCCCTGGCAGGGGCTCTGAACTCCCCTGGAGCTTCTCCTCTCCAGGTGAGCACCCCCAGCTCTCCCAGCCTGGCTCCAGAGCAGAGGGGCTTCAGCCCTTGGAGTGTTTCCATGGCCTCTCTGGACTGGCTCCAGCAAATCAACATCTTTTTGTAGGCGTTAGCACAGCTGAGGAGCACAGGTAAAAGCAGATTTTTTGGGAGGAAAGGAGCCTTCAGCACCACAGGTAGAATTTTGCCTTTGGGAAGCATTCAGGCTCTGGGATCCACCATTCCTTGTGCCCTCCCTGCTTCCTCCAACCCTGAGAACTCATGAGGATCAGGATATTCCATGATCCTGTAACTTTGTGAAATGAGTGGGACCCACAAGGACCATCAATTCCAGCTCCTGGCCTTCAGCTTAAAGCTCCTGTCAAGATCCACTTTAAGGAAGGGACAGCATGGAGATGGGAAGTCACTGTGGCACCACTCTTGTTGCTGACATGCCAACAAGTTATTTTTCTGAGGGATTTGAGGCATTACTTGATTCCTGATGGTCCAGAAGGCCACAAATCTGTTGCCTTTCAGCACTTTATATTCATGCATGCATACAAAGTGTGAAACCAAGTGTAGAGAGGGAAGGTGGAGTCATTTTCCACATGTTCTGAATTTAGGTGACATCTCTGAGTAGACTTGTCATGACCATAAGGAGTGTCTGCAATTCCTCTTGGTGGTTCTGGACACTCAGGACCTCCTGATGTGTCACGCTGGTGAATCTTTGCCTGCCACATCTCCTCCATGGGGTTTGTGTGTTGCTCAATGGCCTCACTGCTGCAGGGCTGGGTTTGCTGATACCTAAATAACTCACAGCAGGAGAATTTATTCACACCCTCCAAAAACCACAAGATATGGAAAAATTCATGTTATTCTTGACTCTCAAGAACTTAGCAGGGACTGAGATGAAGTCATGAGGGCTCTGCAATGACCATCAGGGGGATTTTGAAATAATTCCCAGGCCCTCTCTCTGTCCATGGGATGCCCAGGGTACCCCAGCTGTCTGGCAGAGGGGAGTGCATTGCTCAGTGGTGAAAAATGACTTTTTGGAGTAAAAAATGACTTTTCTACCCCACTTGGAGCTGGCAGGGCCTCATAAGCAGGCACAAGAGGACAGGGCTGTGGCTGAGGATTTTTGGGTTGGAAAACTGGCTGGCTGGTGAAGGTCACACCATCACTGACCTCCCAGGCTGCTGCTGGAGCTGAGGTGCATCCTATGGGTAACATGGAACTCGGGAGCATTAGGAAGTTTGGCTGCTCCAAACCCATTGCTTCATTCCGGAAGATGACACAACCAGCAACTCTTTTCCCCTCACATTTCCCTTCTTGCCCCTGGGCAAGGACCCAAACCCGTGCCGGTGTGTGATGGATTTACTGGGCCCTCACCAGTGGGACGCTGTTCTGTCCTGGTTCTCGTTGCTGTTTCAGTGTCACAGCTTTTGGGGTGTGCCTGGAAACGTCCCCAGTGTTCATCCTTGAGCTGCAGCTCATGGATTTGGGCTCAAATAAATGAACTTTTTATGAATGTCATGTTGAGGTTGTACTGAAAACAAAATTAATTAGAGGCCAAAACTAATTAGGGCTTCTTGGTCGTGGCAGGGTTGAGCCAAGGAGACCCAGAGCAGGGAGTGACAATGTCCTGCCCTTCACACTGTGAAGGGTGAATTCCTGCTGTGACTGCTCCTTTCCCTTTGCTCCTCCAATTGTGCCTTCCTGCAGCACACAGAGACTCAAGGGTCGCTTGCCCATCTCACCCCAGGACTTCTTGGCTTGCTGGGATTCTGTAACTCTTTTGCTACTCCTTCTACAGGGATAGGAAAGCTCAGGTTTTTGTAAGGCCTCAGTTGGCTTTAAATTGTATAAACTTCGTACTCTTTTTACATCCATCCTGCAAACTTAGGGAACGTATTCAACTCTGAAACAATTTCTCAACTTAGTGACAAATCTGCTTCCTATAAACCCAAGCTGTTGGCATTTGCTCTTGCGCTCCTTTAATGCTTTATTAATGAAGTTCTTTTACAGCTGTTCCATTATTTCACCTGGGATAAGAGTCAGGGTCACAGGTGGATAATTATGTGGGTCATCCTGTTTCTATCCTCTTAAAACTCTGGCACAACATAAGCTTTCTTCCAGCCCTCAGTGTTCCAAAGACTTATTAAAAGTCAACATTAACGATCCAGAGCACTCTCTGGCCAGGTCCCTTTTAAATACGAGTTCTCTGTGCTTGCTGATTTCAAAAGACCTCATTTACTAGCTGTGGCTTAACATCCTCCTTAGTTACTGTTGGATTAGGAGCCATTTCATCATTGCGTGACACAAGCAAATCCCATGGCTTCCTCTCAAATCCCAGTGGCTGGAGTACCTTGGAGCTCTGGAAATACCCCTGTTCTCCTTGGCTGGGTTGATTGTATTCTTTTTGTGGAGTCACTGCCGTTGTTAGGGGAGTTGTTCCTCTAGAGTTATCTGAGGTTTGTCCCAAAGGGAATGATGCAGAAATTTGCTGTTTCCAGGCAGGGAGACCATGGCCATGGGGTGAGGAACTGCACAAGCATCAGTCCAGGAGCAGGGGGAAAAGGAGGGAGGGGCAAGGAAGATTTTCTGCAGTGGAGATTGTCCTTGTGAGAGGGTAGAGAGAACATTCGTGCCCAGATTTGGGAATGAGGGAATCCCAGAATGGTTTGGGTTGGAAGGGACCTTAAAACTCAACTTGTCGCACCCCAGCCATGACCAGGGACAACTTCCACTGTCCCAGGCTGCTCCAAACCCCATCCAGCCTGGCCTTGGACCCTGCCAGGGATCCAGGGGCAGCCACAGCTGCTCTGGACACCCTGTGCCGGGGCCTGCCCACCCTCACAGGGAGGCATTTCTTCCCAACATCCCATCCAAACCTTTTTCAGTTTAAAGCCTTTCCCCCTTGCTCCATAGAAACATCCCAGAGGAAATTTCTGGGACAGTTAGGGTGAGACAGGGACTGCGTGTGGCCATTGGAGAAAGGACTCTTGGATCACAGCAGGATGGTGATGGAGTGAAGACAGAAGGTGAGAAAAGTGGGCTGGCACTGGAGGGACATGTGTGGCATTCCTGGCACACATAAAGGGGTAAGCAGAGAGAAAAGCAGACTCAGCTGGGGTCTCCTGGAGACTCTCCTTGGTGGAAATAAAAGGGGGAGAAGGGGAGCAAGGGAACAGTGCTTGGGCAGTGAGCCAGGGAGGCAAGAGCAGAAGAGAGGCTGAGTGGAAGTCATCCTTTAATTGCTGCCACATGGGTGCGGGAGCCTGGATAAGCCATGCAAGAACTGGCATTGCACATCTGAAGCAGGAGCTCTGCCCGGGCTGGGCTGGGAAGGGTTGCAGAAGTGGAAATAAGAAGGCAGGAAACCCTTGACCACAGACAGGGAGTGGGCAAAATGTGGGTGTTGAGGTCTCTCCTATTACTGGACAACTCAATGTTTCCTGCTTGAACGGGGAAGCAGAACATGAACCGATGTGTGGTGGTGTCTGGGTGAGCAGGATGAGTGCTCGGTACGTAGGTGGCTGTTTACAGATGAGCTTTGTTTTGGAAAAGAATCACGGAGAAACAGCTGCTGGATCACTTCTGCTTCAACACAGTTGTGCTCTGAATCTCTGGAAATAAAGAGCCATATACGATGTGGGAGATTTTTTTGCTCCTCTTGGTGGATGAGAAGCAACTGAGCACGGAATGGGAGCTCAGTGACCATCAGCAATAAGCAGAGTGGCTCCCAGCATCCCATAATTATGCTTTTTTCTGCTTCAGACAGTTTAAAATTAGCCTGTGTGCCAATTCTGTGCTCCTGCAGATCTATACAGAGATTTTAAGCTTTATATTGCAGAAGGTGAGCTGTTCAGAAATAAAAAATCTTCAAAGCTTCCATGCATGCTTCTGTTGGCTCTTCTGATCCCACATCAATTGAACATGTGCTCAGGGTTTAGCCTGTTCAATCCATCCAGAGTTAAAAATTCAGTATAAATAGTACCCAAATTCCCACCAAGCTGCTCCGTGAACATCTTGCAAATAAACGTGTCAGTGCAGAGAAACTCTACACCTGTGACCTGTGTTACCAATGATGGCTCCAGATCTCTTTTGAAATGGAATCCTGGAATTTTGTCAGTTTTTTGCCTCGTGTTTACTCAAGCACTTGCTATGACGCAGAAGAAAACAAGTCAGTGTCAGGGAATAGTGGCTACTTGTGGTGATTTATCCTCTGCCAGATAATTTAATTGCCATTCCTGCTGGGTAACCAGATACGAGGATGGGGAAGAGCAAACTTGGATGTCTTCAGCTTGCAGGTTGTTGGCAGGGTGTTGTGGTCCTTTCCCTGCCCTGGGAAGCACGGCCTGGAGGCTGCTGTGAAAAGGTAGAAGCGAGCAGGAGAAAACCAGACACAGAACAGTTGCTGGTGGTTCGCTGCCAAAACAGCAAACTTAATAAAGTGAGATTTTGCCAGGCATGGGAAAGAAAAAAAAAAAAACCTCAACAAACCCCACTCAAACCCAAAGTGTTTCATAATCCCTGAGGCTGTGGATGATAGGAGAGGGAACACTTGTGTCAGGGCTGCCAGTCAGGGAGGTGCTGCAGCAGGATGGGATTAGTTTTGGAGGTGGCTGTTGCAGCGGAGAGAAATCCCCTCCCTTCTGGGTGGGGAACAAACCCCTGGATGTAATTTGTCACGGATAAAGTTTGCACATAAATCACCAGGTGCGTAAATAGAGGAGGAGGAAACGCTGGCCAGGGAAAGCTCTGCCTGGGAGGGTTTGGAGCTGACCTAGCCTTGGGTCTCTTGTGGTTTTTGTATTGCAAATAAAAAGACGAGTATCGTGCTGGGAAGTATAAACAGGGCTCGCAAGCCTTCAGGCTCCACATTAACGTGCTGTCAGCTGTCCCTGCGAGGAGCTGGGGGGAGCTGGGATGTCGGGGATTATCTCTAAGTGTTCTGGATGTGCATGCTCAGGTGTCAAAGTCGGCAATATGTGCATATTCGTCTCTCCTTAGACTTACAAGCACCTTGAGGAGTGATGGAGAATAACAAAGGTTAGCAAAGGTGTGCAGTGCCCGTGGCACCTCTCCTCTCTCCGGTGACTCCTCGGGGAGCTTTGAGCTGCTGAAGGGGTGAGGAGTCTGCAGGCTTTGGAACCAAAGCCACTCCCAGGTGGCAAAATTGTTCTCAGTGCTGTGAGCCCTGGAATGACTCTGACAGTTTAACAGGGAGTTCCACTGGGACCCACCCTCCTCCTCATCCTTCCAGGAGAAAAGGTTCCATTAACAGCAACGACAGCTTTGAGGTGAGGCTGAAGTTAGGTGGGATTTGAGCTCCGAGCACACCCAAGAAATGAAATTACCCAAGAAATGAGATTACCCAATAACACCCAGAGCATCCTGCACATCCTCCAGTTTGCTCCTCATGGCTTTGGAGGGCAGAGGAGTTGGGAATTTTCCCCTCACACCTCACGGTGCCGGTTTGGAGCTGGTGGCAGATGTTGTAGGGGAGGATGTGTGTTCCCTCTGTGCCATCCACACGCTGTTACCCGTGTGGGAAATCTGGCAATGCCGGAATATAACACTCAAAATCTGGGACAGGTCACCCTGCTCCAAGGATTTGTTGTGTTCAAGGATGTGTTGGGTGTTTCAGCTTTGGTGTAACCACTCGAGTGTCCCCACAGGGTTTTAACGATGTGTTGTAGAACAATTTGCAGTGTCCTGCGTGCAGAAATTCAGAAGTCTGAGCTGGGAGTTGTCATAAACCAGACTTTGTTGTCAAGAACCTTGGGGATTTATGAAACTGGAGGATGTGATGATAAAATGAGGAGCTGCAGGACTCTTCCCTTTGAAAGATAGCTTTGGTCTCCAAACCTGGATGGCCCCAGAGGTGGGGGAGGGCAGGGAGAGGAGCTGCTGAAGTCTGACACGTGGGAGGTACGGGTGTGGGAATTGGGATGCTGAGCTCCTTCCCAGCACTGCTGCAGTCCGTGTGTGACTGCCGGGTGAGCCCCTGAGTCACAGGCACCAGAGATAACGATAATCCTTTGCTCCAGTCCCGTCTGGCTGCTTCACCAGACTCCAAACTTTCTGGGAAGGAACATCCTCTATTGTTATCATTATTAGCATAATTGTGGTGCCACAGTCACAAACTTTATCATCTGTTGCTGTGTTTTGCTGAGCTGTAATGAAACAACCAAAATTTGGGGTAAATGTGCAACCTGACTCAACAGGAGCTGAAATTGAGAGCCAGGTTTTTATTGTGCTCCATGACAACTGATTCTGGGGTCTCCTGAGAAAGGAGAGAGTGGAGAAGAAGAGCAGGAAGAAAAAGAGGAGAAAAAAAAGAGCAAAGTTACCATTACNTGCTCCAGTCCCGTCTGGCTGCTTCACCAGACTCCAAACTTTCTGGGAAGGAACATCCTCTATTGTTATCATTATTAGCATAATTGTGGTGCCACAGTCACAAACTTTATCATCTGTTGCTGTGTTTTGCTGAGCTGTAATGAAACAACCAAAATTTGGGGTAAATGTGCAACCTGACTCAACGGGAGCTGAAATTGAGAGCCAGGCTTTTATTGTGCTCCATGATAATTGATCCTGGGGTCTCCTGAGAAAGGGGAGAGCGAAGAAGAAGAGGAGGAAGAAAAAGAGGAGAAAAAAAAGAGCAAAGTTACCATTACAATGCATTAAATCTTCTACACTGAATATTCTAATTTATACTAACCAATCTAGTACAAGATACAAATCCTATAGCATTNGGATGAGGCAGGATGTCCCAGCACACAAAATCAGAGTTTCCCTGAAGGGAGCAGATCAGTGAATATCCCTGTGTGGAACTGAGGGCAGTGAGAAGCTCACCAAGGAGAGGCTGTGCCCTGCAGGGTGCCACCATCCCTCTGCTCCTTATCAAAAATGTAAGCAAACAACAAATTAAACCAATTTATGTTTGTTTCCCAGACCTTTGTTTATACAGGGGATTAAGCCTGGCTTTAGGGTTGGGGTTTGGCAAGGGACAGAGCACAGTTCCAGCTGAACCCAGCTCTGCCCTGCGGCCAGGGAAGAATTGGTGCCTGGAGGAAGAGAAGTGCAAACCAGCAGTTATTGATGCACTGATGGATTTTAAGGTGTGCAAGGGCATCTGGGGTGTCTGCATGCTGTAGGCTGAAAAAAGAAAGTTTGTTAGGAGAATCTAAAGGCAAAGCAAGCATTAGTTAATAAGTTAAGTAGAATTATGGTGAAATATCTAGAGGTGGAGTAGTTTTATTGTTTGAAGTAGATAAGAATTGTATGTAATTTTGATAATGAGCTTTATACATGTATTCCCAAAGTCGAGGGGTGGATATTGTCATAGGTTAACACAGTTTGGTTTTTAGTTAAAGAGGAATATGGAATATTGCCCTGTCAGGACTTAGAATTTCCTGGAGAAGGGACAGGCACCTAATTTTTATTTTTATTTTATTTTATTTTATTTTATTTTATTTTATTTTATTTTATTTTATTTTATTTTTCCTTGTCCTTAAGAGCTCTGCAGGTGGCTGGGGCTGAAGCACCTCATCATTTCACAGAATATTCTGAGTCCAGCTCTTAAGTGGCATCACTGGGCACTGCCAGCTGAGGGATCTCCCTGGCTGTGAGGGTGGGACAGGGGTCAGAAGCTGGGTGAGGTTTGTTGGGGGGATGGAGGAAGGTGTCGAGGAGGTTGAATGGAATATCTGAGTGGTCAGGAGCGGAGTTGTTGGTAATGTGGGTGTTTTCTACATGAAACTTCAAAGCACGGCTTTTAACTGAAAATGGGAATCCAAGAATGAAATAAGAGGGGTTATGTCATATGGAAATAAATAAATCAAGTCTAAACTTTTGGGAAGGGGGGAATAACTTTCTGATAAATCCCCCAAACTGAGATTTCCTGTGTCAGCTTTCACTAAAATTGGAAGACCTCCTCCAAGAAGGATCAAAGGGAAGAGGCTCTGCTGCCTCTGCAGATCTATTTTGCCTCAAATGCACTTGTTAAAAAACACAAAAATATCTCGAGGAATGCTGCCTTTAAAAACAAGTTATTCAACCTGGGAACTGCATTTTGGAGGCTGGTATTGAAGCAGATGCCAAGTTTCCCTCAGTGCTGTCCATCCAAACACTGTGTTTATTTTACAGACTTTCTGGAGCACCAGGGGGAAGAGCCCTAGGGAGATACTGCAAAAATTTCATCCCAAGCATCCAAATCCCTTATTCCTAAAAGCAGCTGGAATGCTAATGCTGGCTTATGTGTGATTATTATTTATGTTTGATTATGTGTGATTATTTCATCAGGAAATGTAGTGATAGGATAGGGACTAACAGGTTCAGACTAAAAGAGGGGAAATTTACCTTAAATATAGAGAAGAAACGCTCGGCTGTGAGGGAGGTGAGGCCCTGGCACAGGGTGCCCAGAGAAGCCGTGGCTGCCCCTGGATTCCTGGAAGTGTCCAAGGCCAGGTTAGAAGGGGCTTGAAACAACCTGGGATAGTGGAAGTTGTCCCTGCCCATAGCAGGGAGGGAGTGGAATGAGATGAACTTTAAGGTTGCCTCTTACCCAATCCATTCTGGGATTCTGTGATTACCACAGGTAACCAAAAACTCTTACACTCTCAGTGCTGAAATATCTCAGCAGCATCATCTTGCTGAATGTTGTCACCAAAGCATTTACAAATGTCTTTTCTGGTCTCATTTTTGCAGCTGATGCCCACCAGTTAGTTGAATGTGCAGATGAAAGGTGAACAAGAGAATTTCTGTGGCTGGATGCACAGGTAGGACCCTGCTACTGAGGTGTCATGTTTTGAGAAGCTCTGTGTTAGTGGGGGCAGGTTTGGGGTGTGCCATAGACTCAACCCCTGGCCTGTGTTTACTTTTGTTATAGCCAAAGAGATGAACTGTGCAGCCAAATCAATCCTTGAGGAGCTGGGGTGAAGCTGTTACACCCTGGATCCACCTGGATTCTGGATCCTCATCCCTGGAAGTGTCCAAGGCCAGGCTGGACAGAGCTTGGAGGAACCTGGGACAGTGGAAGGTTTCCCATGGCAGGGGGTGGATCTGGATGATCCCTAAGGTCCTTTCCGACCCAAAGCCCTGCTGATCCTATTCCATGATTCCAGGTGTGCTCCAGCTCTGGAGCTTTGCTGAAGGCACTGCCTGCTGTTTGCTGCTTCTCCTGCCCCCTCCTCCTTCCAGCCACTGGCTGCAGTTTGCATTTCCCCTTTTATTGCCTTTGGCTCTGTGGCGATGGGCGGTGCAGTGTTTTTGTTCTTCACTTAATAATCTTTTGGCGGCCGTTGGACATCATTTCTCATTGTATTGGTGGAGGATTAGCTGAGATGATGGGAGATATTTCCTGTCTTAGCCAGCGGGATGGGCTTTGCAGGGCTTGTGCCTTCTTTTCACATGGTGTAATGCTTTGTTTGGGAATGTGCAGAGGCAGCTCGGCGATGGGAAGCAAGCGCAAGCCCCTGAAGCACGATCACTTTTATTTGTGGCAAGAAGCCATGGAACAGGCAAAATTACTGGTATTCCCAGGCTGGACAGGCCTTGGGGCTGGGGGTTGAGGTCACTGGTGTCTGCTCATGCCTCTGCATTGTGTTGGAGGGCAAATAGATTCCCTCTGTTTATCCCAAGCTTGTGTTTATCAAATCATAAAATCTCAGAATAGGTTGGAAAGGACATTAAAGATTAGTTTGTTCCAACCTCCTGCCATGGGCAGGAACACTTTCCACCAGGCACCGCTGCTCTAATCCCAATCCAAGCTGGCCTTGGACACCTCCAGGGATGAGGAGTCCATTTAGTTGCAGGTTTTCCTTTGGAAAGGGTTGGTGAACTTGGGTGCTCCTGGTACCATCTGCTCCACACCTGTGGTGGTTGAGTGAAGGGATGGGCAGTGCTTCTTTCAGGAAATCTGGGAGAGGCTGTGGCTGATGAGGGAGCAGAGGGAATGTGGCCATCAGTGTGGGTGCACAAGTGTGTTTGCAACCACCTCTGCAGGGCAACAGCAAACAAACGTTTCTGCTGAAGACAAAGCAACGCTGGGAAAAGGTTGAATTTCTGGGAAAGTGATTGGGGAAGGGTGGGTCTGGGTCCTGGTGACGGTATGAGGGTGTTATCTGGCATCACTCAGCAACCACAGCCCCTCTCAGGTTACTGTTTACTGGCCCAGATGGGATCTCCAGGGGAAGTTGTTTCTCTTGCAAGAGCTCCTCAGCTCTCAGGACCAAGCCTTGTGCTCACTCTCATCCATCCAGCTGCAAGGCTTCAGCCACTCTTGAAAACCCCCGAGGCTCTGTCTTCCTTCTGCTGTGTCTTATCAGAGCACGAGGTGTTCTCCCTGCCCCAGTCTGGGCCCTGGGTTTCTGTCTGCCAGCACTTCCGTGCCTCGGCCAGGACAGTTCTTGGCTGCTGAGATCAGATGCCCAGTGGGGCTCGTGTGACTGGAGAGAGGTTTAATGTTACGCTGGAGATTGTAAGAGGAGACAATCTTAAGGCAGAAAAAAAGGACTTTTCCCGGTTCCAGGGCGATTTATTTTCCTTGTAATAATAAGTGATAGGTGTGGGGGGAGGGATTGGCTGTGACATGATCCCTCTGCAATGCTCTGCGAAGACAAGGGCTGCAGGCTTCTGCAACCCTCCTGCCAATTCTGTGTGGGATGTGGTACCAAATGCTGAAAACCCAGACAGCTCAAGAGTGGAGGGAGGAAGTTAATGGTTTCTGGGAGAAGCCGGGGATAAAAATGCCCCACATTCTTTGCTGTTTGTAGTTTGTGCTGATTTAGTCCCTTGGTATCAACTGCCTGACATCAGCTGCTCCAGTGAACGTGCCTTGGGTTTTGCTGGAATGCAATGAGGGATTGGCACTTCAACTATCCCAGCAAAAGAACTTTAAGAAAGTTTAATTTCTCTTTGTGGCGGCTTTGCTTTCTTCCACGTTTATTTCTGTAATGAGCAAGCACAGGCTCCATAACTTTACTCACAGGGGACACCTTTGATTTTCAGTGTAAAACCAGTTGTGTACCACAGGGAAACCTAATCCTAAGCTAGAATTGGGTGTAAGGGTTCATTGTGTATAGTAGAGTTTATTGATACAGATGGTAATAGAATAAGGGGTGGATAATGTCTTGTGTTATGTAACCAAAAAAAAAAGTGTATTCTATTGCATCTGTTGAAAGCAGTTGAGATGGTTTTTTCTTTATCGCTTGTAACTCCAGGAGGTAATGGGCCAGATGCCTTCTGATAATGGCCCAGCCGTTAAAGCCAGCTGGGGCAGGGCTTCTTATCTCTGTCACCACCCGTCCATCCTCCAGGGGAGATCTGCTGATAATGGGCCATGAAGGCTCACCAGTGACATCACACATGACATCATCGGGGATATCTGCTGATAATGGGCCATGAAGGCTCACCAATGACATCACACATGACATCATCCCATTGGGAGATGCTCCACCCAGTGTGGGCGGAGCCAGCCATTCCTGCCTGGATAAAAACTGAGACTCAGGAGCAGTTGGCATTGCAGGAATCCGGCCTNTTGCTTGTTTGTTTCTTGTACTACTACATTTGTATTTTCTTTTTTTAAATATTCCTAGTAAAGAACTGTTACTCCTATTCCCATATCTTTGCCTGAAAGCCCCTAATTGCAAAACTGTAATAATTAGGAGGAAAAGAGATTTACATTCTCCATTCCAAGGGAAGCTCTAGCTTTCCCTGGCAGACACCTGTCTTTCAAAACCAAGACAGGGGAGAAACTTCTAAAGCAGTCAGGGAAATCTCTAACACAGTGATGTGACTCCTGAAGCATACAAAGTGAGAATCTCTTGTCAAACTCTCCTGGTTTGCTGCTCACGTCCAGTGGCAGCCATGGAAAGGATTGTCCTTTAGTCTGAGCTGTGAGTGCCTCATCCCTTAACTGCCTGAAATATTAAAAATGGGATTTGCTGCCTTGTTTATGATGAGGTGGTGGAAGAGCAGGGCCCAGAAAAAGCCATTTTTGATGTGTGATAACCAGCAGGGCCCAAAAAAAGCCATTTTTGATGTATGATAATCAGCAGGGCCCAAAAAAAGCTATTTTTGATGTATGATAATCAGCAGGGCCCAAAAAAAGCTATTTTTGATGTATGATAACCAGCAGAACCTGCACATCTGCCCCCAAGGGCTCTCCACACAACCCTCCCAGCCCAACGTGGAGCTGCTGGGACCTCCCAGCAACCTGAAAGAAGGTAAAGAAACCAGGAGAGGGGGATTCCCCCCAGCAGCCAGAACAGTGAGCAGCTCCCTTCCCTTAAGGCAAGGTTTGTGTGTCAGAGCTGGGGTTTTTGGACATCTGGCCTGGGCCAGGTGTTTATAGCTGAGCCAAGGGAGGGATAGGTGGCTGAAGAGGTGATCAGGCTCCTCAGCCAAAGCCTGGCTTGACGTGGACGTTGAGCAGCAGAGACACCGCGGAGGCTCCCTCATCTCTCGGAGAGTAATTAATAATTTGTCTCTGAGAAATATTGCAAAGGAAACAGCTTGGGGAAGGGAACGGGAGCTAAACTGTTCTCCAAAGCTCCTACTGACACTTTTAATCAGTGCTGCTCTGTCTCCCAGTGACAGTTTTTGAGAGACTACTGATCGCTCTTCGTGCTGGTCCGAAAATCAGCTCTATTAGGAGTTAGAAATACCAGTGCTCTTCCAAGGAAGCTTATTTTTATTATATTCCCAGCCTAATACTGGAAACCAAAGAGCTTTAGAATAGAACTGGCTGCAACTCCAGCATTTCCCTTGAAAGAAAGTAAGCTATGGGAAAAATCCCTTTTTTGACAGCCTTCCACAAAAAAAGTCCTGATTTTCCCACAGGAAACTTGCAAGTCGTGGGTAAGTGGGTTTTTTTCCTCACTTTTTTGCTGTCTCTAAGTTTTTCCAGCTTGAGCTTGATGTTTCCAAGTGTTACTCTTGTTGTGAGCTGGCAGAAGTTGCACAAGGGCAGTGACGGGTGAGGCTTTTCCTCTCTGCCCACGAGAAGGAGGTGGAAATCCACCACTCAAAAATGCAATTTTGAACCACAGTAAACTTTCTACAACGTATTTCTTTTTCCTGATGTTTTCTAGGTGGCAACAACTGGGCAAGGTGAGTCAGAGAGGCTGTGTTGTGATACCTGGGGGAATATTTCATGTTGTTCTGCTCTGCACTGCAGTGGATGTGTTTCCTGAGGCTGAGGTTCCTGGGAATGGGTCCTCAGCCACAGTGGGAACATGCAGGTGCTCTCCCAGTGATGCAAAAGGAATAGGACAGGTGGATAAGTCACTAAACTTATTTATTAATAAATTTTTTTTATTAAACAACCTTTTGCTTTACCTACACCAGGCAATGTCAGAGCACCAAGAAAGAGAAGATGGCCCTGGGGAGATGTTGTCAACCCTGCAGCCACCCTGCTCTCGTTTGGGTGAGAAGATTTAAGCAAATAAAGCTGTTTTCTCATCTCAGAGGCTTTGGACATGCCTAGGAGGGGTGACACAGAACAAAGGTCCCAACAGCAAGAGCATCTCAGCGTTGGGTCTGGCAAACAAACAGATCGAGGATCCCTCGCTTATAGAATGTTAGCAATGTTTGAATTTCCGTGGGGTTTTTTACTATTATTATTTTAGCTGCCAAGAGTTCCTTGCCAGCTTTCTCTGTTTTGGTTATTTTTAATCCTTGCTTGTTTGCCTCTCTGTCCCAGCCTTCTCAGGCTTTTATGACTGCAGCCCTAACCCCTCGTGCCCTGCAAACACATGCTGCACGGCTTCGCTCACGTGAGGCAGCTTTGATGTCAAAATCGAGTTAAGTATGTGCTTTAGTGTTTATAAGATCGGGTCCTTCATTTCTTAACCCTTGCCCAAGAAGTTTAGTTTACTGTAGCTCTCCCAATAAATCCCTGTCTGCTTCATTTCGGAGAACAGCTCCGTGGTTTTCCCCACCTCTGCTGAGAGACACTACAGATGTGTGATACTTGGCACTGGGCTCTTTTTTCTTTTTTCCCCCCTTTGTTTTTGCTTATGGCTTTGTCTCTGGGCCTCCAGTATCATGTTTTCCCTCCTCTATGGCTCTGAATAATCAATTTGGAAAGCCAGGAAATAAATCAAAGGTTCAGATAGTAATGTAGAAAGAACGAAGGGAAAAGCAGACATATGGATTTCATCACCAATGGAGAATAACATGTATAATAATAACAACAGAGTGTAAATGAGTGTATGTACTCACAGGAGGCTTTTCCAAAATGATTGTTTTTGTACATGATTGGGGAAGTTATTTTGTGGTCGGAGCTCTTTGGAACGATTGTATCCTAGCGCTGCCTGAACTCTTTCCCAGCCCTGTTTTTTACAGCAGTGGGGCAGCAGCAAAGCTTTGGTGTGAGCAGCTGCACCTTGGGAAGGGCTCAGCACTTCTGGGGACTGCCCTGGAGAAGGCTCGCTCGCGTGCTCTGCAGTGATGGTTTCCATCCCCATGTCCCATCAGCACCCCTGGCCTGGAATTCGCTGCCTCTCCCCTCAACAAAATTAATCAAGCGTGCAAGGCCTTCCCTGGCCAAGAAAAATGCTGGAGAGAACATTGTCTGGTGGTGTAAAGCAGCCCCAGCTTTGTGTTTGCTTTGGTTTTGTTGTGTTTTAGTTTGAAACTCAAAATGCCTGTGCTGGGTCAGGGTGTGACTGACACGGTGGGTGTTGGGGCAGGGACCACAGGGACCCTGCCCTGGGGATGTGCAGGGTTGGTGTTGAAAGCAGCACACAACAGCTTTTGTTTTGTTTCCCACAGAACAGGATTCTTCTTTGCTTAGATGTTCTTTCCCCCTGTGATAGAAGGGCAAGTACAATGCCATGATCTTGGACAAGGCATGGAGGGACAGGACACAGGGAATGGTTTCCCACTGCTGAGGGCAGGGATGGATGGGAGATTGGGAATAAATTCTTCCCTGTCAGGGTGGGCAGGCCCTGGCACAGCTGTGGCTGCCCCTGGATCCCTGGAAATGAGAACAACTCCTCGAGATACATTTGATGGACAAAGTGCAGCCAGTGCCGAGGGGGAGACTTCAAAACCAGAGCTTGACCTGGGGGGGATTGGTCACCACTTGTCCTCCTAATTGGTGCTTCTTATCAATTATGCTAATTTCCTAAAACCTTTAAAAATGTCCTCAACCCTGTCAAGGTGGGCTTTTGTGGACATCTTTCCATAACTGCCCCGAAGGCCTTCAAATAAAGATCCCCTTTTATATTGCCTCCTTACTAAAATTATCTCAAGTTGCATTTCCAGGTTGGGAAAAAGGCAACAGAGAAAACACCCCTGGTGTCCCCCAAACCCAGGGGGAAGGCTCCAAGCACAGTCCTGCCTTCCAGAGCCAGACACAGCATCACTGAAAAGCAAGTCAGAGCCAAGGCCAGCTTGGACAGGGCTTGGAGCAGCCTGGGACAGTGGAAGGTGTCCCTGCCCATGGCAGGGGTGGAACAAGATGATCTTTAAGGTCCTTTCCCACCCAAACCATTCCAGGATTCTGTGATTAGTCAGAGCTGTCAGCTGGAGCTGCTGTTGCCAACACTTAGTTTGAAGTCAGGGATGCTTTAGCTAAAGGGGATTAGGATTTAAAGTTTCCTCACCCCACCTCCTTCTCAGTCGTCATCTCTACCACTATCAGTGCACAAATATCTTCCCTTTTCCTCATTTCTCCAAAATTCTGTATTGGCTGGTGTGTTTTTAAGAGCTCCTGGGATAATCCCACAGCCCTTACACCACCAGAGGTGGGAAAACAATCTAAGCCAAGGGTGAGTAGTTCCTCATGTTCCTCATCTGCAGATGGAAAATTAAGATCCAACCCCTGCTGAGGTTTGCTTACCATGCTGGTTACTAATCTCTTCTAGAGGGATTTTGGTTAAATGTTTTTCAGTCCTTGGAAATTCCTGTAGGAAACTGAGGTTTTTCTACTGAAAAATCATAGGGGAGGAATATGAACGCTTGAATCTTGATGATTCCTAGGTCAGGTATTCTGATTTACAGTCAGAAGCTAATGGAGAACCCTTAAAATGGTATTTGAGTTCTTGCTGCTGTGATGTGGGTGTGAAGAAAGTCAGGATACTGCAAAAGCTGATCAGATCAGGCAATGAGTTCTCCCCAGCTCATTTCCCAACCCTGGGCTTCCTTTGAGTACAAATCCAGTACCTTTCACCAGCAATAAAAATCACACGTTTTTCTACTTTAGTTTAGTTTAGTTAAAAAAAAAAAAGGCACAAAATAAACTCTTCTTGGCAGAATCCACCAGTTGTCCTGTAACTGCATTTCATTGTGAAACAGCTTTTCCTAATCAGAGCTCTGCCCTGTGTGCCATTTCTGGCTGGAATGGGCTGTAAATAAATGCCAGTGCCTGATCTGGGCTGGGCTCTGGGTACCCTCAGAGCTCAGGGGTTCTGTGACCACTCTCTGTGGCAACTGGAGGGGTACAAAATCAGGAAGAGAGACACGTGAGGAAGTGAAGGTCAGAAGAGTCTCTGAGTTCCAAGCAGAGTCATTTCCAGCCTGAAAAACTGCCTGGTCCTGGCTCTGACTTGCTTTTCAGTGATGCTGTGTCTGGCTCTGGAAGGCAGGACTGTGCTTGGAGCCTTCCCCCCGCGTTTGGGGGACACCAGGGGTGTTTTCTCTGTTGCCTTTTTCCCAACCTGGAAATGCAACTCGAGATAATTTTAGTAAGGAGGCAATATAAAAGGGGATCTTTATTTGAAGGCCTTCGGGGCAGTTATGGAAAGATGTCCACAAAAGCCCACCTTGACAGGGTTGAGGACATTTTTAAAGGTTTTAGGAAATTAGCATAATTGATAAGAAGCACCAATTAGGAGGACAAGTGGTGATCAATTCCCCCCTGATCAAGCCCTTTTTTTGAAGTCTCCCCCTCGGCACTGGCTGTACTTTGTCCATCAAATGTATCTCGAGGAGTTGTTCCCAACCTTGGCAGCCTGGAGGAACCAGGATAGCACAGGGGCCTTGTACCCCTGGGGCTTGGAGCTCTGGAATTTGTTTTGTCTTTCTGCCTAGGGAAAGGCCATGGAAAATTACTGGGAGAACTAGCCACTAATACAATAGGTTACAGAGCTCCAAATATGTGTGTGAAGAATACAGAGAACATAGAAAAGAAAAAAAGACAAAACTTTAAGTGGCATCACTCTCAGCCCATGAGGTCAGGAATTGTTTGTTAAAAGCTGTTACAGAACACTGCAGTGCTGGTGCTACAGTTGGACTTTTTTAGGTTTCTTTTCACCAGAGTTGGGGATGTTCTCGTTGCTGAACTGGGCTTGTTTTGTCAGGTTTTGCAAGTCCAAAGTATTCTGCTGAAACAAAACTTCTTTCTCAAGACTTTTTCCAGGATGTTGTAGTTCCTGGCACTATGAGATAAAACCATCTCAGGAGTGGAGCAGACTTTGGATGTGCTTTAGTGATGACTAAACTCGCATGACTCAGTTCAACTCGAGCAGAGGGTATCTCACAGAGCTGTAGGATCATGAAATGGTTTGGCTTGAAAAAGGCCTTAAAGATCAGCTTGTTCCACCCCCTGCCATGGGCAGGGACAGCTTCCACTGTCCCAGGGTGCTCCAAACCCTGTCCAACCTGGCCTTGGGCACTGCCAGGGATGGGAATCTCACCTGCTTGGCTTTGACCCTGCAGTGTGAAGCAATTCCTGAGGCATGGCTGCAAGGTGGCCCCAGTCTGGAATACCTGCATTGCTCAAGTCTGGCCTCAGCCCTTGGTTTTGTGTTAAAGGGAGTTTTAGGAGCACCTGGATTGCTCCAGCCCCAGTCTGAGTGGGTTTCTCTCACAACTCTCCCAGTTTCACCCAGTGCCGTGTGTGCCAGGCTGCCCTCTGTGGGTAGCCTAAGGCTGGATTAAGTGTTTTATTACAAAAACTAGGGTTTGTTGCTGTGCTTTACCCAGAGAGCCCTTTTGAAGTTGCTGAGGGGATGGGGAGCTCAGTTTGGTTTCTGATACCATTAACCATTCACTCCCCGATGGGGGAATCCCTAGATCTTGTTCAATCCCATCACAGAGCAGCAGAACGTGGCTGAGCCAGGTGGCTGTGCCGGGTGGCTGTGAGGCTCCTTGTGTTTCTGTGTCACCTGACCTGACCCAGTTGCATCCTCTGCTCAAGCACAATCACCTCTGTATGGTTTTAGGGCTGTAATTTCACATCACTTGGTGCTTCTGTGCCTCGAGCTTGTTAAGTCACACTGGGTGTCTGCTAATCGTGAGCTCATACCTCAGTTTCCCCACTCAGATGGCAATTAAAGCTGCTCCTAAGCTAATTAGGCCTCTTTACATATTGTTCATGCTTAGCCAAATGCCATGACACCCCTAAACCCAGAGCAGTGAACCCCTGAGCCTGCAAATTTAAAGTTTCCTCACCCCACCTCCTTCTCAGTCGTCATCTCTACCACTATCAGTGCACAAATCTCTTTCCTTTTCCTCATTTCTCCAAAATTCTGTATTGCCTGGTGTGTTTTTACTGGTTGGGTGGTACAGCTTTTTTAAGAGCTCCTGGGATAATCCCACAGCCCTTACACCACCAGAGGTGGGAAAACAATCTAAGCCATGGTCTCAGTGAATACCTGCAGCTTTGCACCCCATATCGCTGCCCACACCAGCATTTGAATATCATGAAAAGCATTTTCATCAGTCTATTCCTCATCCCCCCAAAACCTCTCCTGGGCCCTGGAGCCTCTCCTCCCCTACCTGCAGAAGAAATTTGTCAGGGCAGAGGGTGTTGTGTGGGAAGGAGAGTGTTTTGTTGCCATGTGGACCGCGGGGCTGGTTGTTTTGTGATGACAACACGAGCTAACCGAGACCCTCCTGGGCTTTTCCCGGGTTGCACTGGCACCGTGCTGGTCCGAGGAGTAAAAACATGTGTTTGTGTTTCTGCTCTGCGAGCAGAGAGAATGTGACTCACCAGGAACACTCGGGGAAGATGTTTGTGCTAATGAGGTGTCACTTTTATGCAGTTTCTCCTCTGAATACAGCCACATTTTAAGGCTTCTTTGCATGCCTGAGGAGCAGCTGGGCTGAGACTGGGGAAGGCCACTGAGACTGGAGTGGTCCAGAGTGAAGTTCTGCAAAGCAGCAGCGAGCTGGGAGTCCATGCCTTGATTTAGGCTCAGCTTTAGGGATGCAGGAGCGTGCCCTGTGCTGGGAGACAGCTCCTCTGATATTTTGGAATGTGATCCCTTTGGTCCACTGTGATCTGTTTATGTCAGTCGAGCACTTAGATAGAAGCCCTTTAATCTCCCAGAGCTTATGCACATACCTCACCACACTGCAGATGGAGCGGATAAGCAAAGAGCAAAAACCCAAACCCAACCAAAAAATAAAAATCAGCTCCAGCAAAGCCTCTTTAAGCAGTTCAGAGCACACATCCCAGGGGTGCCTTTGGCCATCTTGCCAATGCAATATATGTTTTATGGTCCTTTTAAAACCTGGGTAGAGTAATTGAGCTCCGAGCATGTTTGCATTGGGTTAGTGAATTAACCCTTGCAGCCAGCACAGGTCACCTCTTTTCCCAAAGGTCAGATTTCCCATGGCCTTTCAGGATTTCCAAGAAATATTCCTTCTCCAGGGCCTGTGATGGATTTTTCCAAGCCCTGTGCCATGGTGTGACAGTGGCTCTAGGGGATGGCCTGGGAGAGCTGTCACCACTCCTGCCTCTCATGCTGGCAGCTCCTGGTGTCTCCCTTGTCCTGCCCATGTCCTGTTTGCAAGGCAAAAGGAAAGAGGTGATCTCAGCATTCTTTGTGTCTCCACTGTAGCTTGGTATCCTTCACTTCTCTAGTTAAATTTTGTGGGGAGAACAAAAATCTATTAATCCTCCTTGCAAACTCAGAAATTAGTGAGGATGGAATGAACCGTGCTCCGTGGTACATCTGGTTATTCCCTGAAGCATGAGGAGTGATAAAAACCATGTTATTTTTCTCCTAGCTCGCACATTAATAATGCTGAAATAGTGCATTTATTCCAAAGCTTTGGTAATTACAACTCCTGGAATCTAATCTCAGGTTTTATTACAGGTTTTTATTTGTGAGAGCGGTCACTGCTTTTGGGTGCAGGAGCCTTGTAGCTGACTTTCTAAAAACAGACACGTGGTGGGATTTTGGGGCTGCCCTGTGCAGGGATGGGATTTGGACTTGATTGCAGAGCAGCTGTGGCTGCCCCTGGATCCCTGGCAGTGTCCAAGGCCAGGTTGGATGGGATTTGGAGCAGCCTGGGACAGTGGAAGGTGTCCCTGCCATGGCAGCAGGGTTGGAAAGAGATGAGCTTTAAGGTTCCCTCCTGTGGGAAATGGATTTGTTGGGAATTCTTAAAGCCTGACAGAAGGCTTAAAAAGTTTGCATACAGATGCATCCTTTTTAAAGCCTTCTGTCAGGCTTTAAGAATTCTCAACAAATCCATTTCCCACACATTCCCACCCAAACCATTCTGGGATTCTGTGATCCTTGTGGGTCCCTTCCAGATCAGGACATTCCATGATTTTAGAGCAGGTTTGGGAGGATTCTGATTGTCCAAGTCCTTCTTCACCTTCTTCTTCATGGGTTTGGGTGTTTTTTCTAATTGGGTGAAAGAGTCACCCCAGCTGTCACCTCTGAAGCACAGGCACTGAATCCAGTGCCATCACCAGACCTCCTGGGATTTCACATCCAGCATCCCAACAACTGAAGTCCCCAACTGTGCTGGCTGCCTTCTCAAAATATGGGCTGGAAAATCACCTCTGTCTGCCTTGGCTCCTCCTGGAGAGAAAGGAGGAATCGTACCTACCTCATAGCCGAGTTGTGGTTGATAATGTTCGCAAAGTGCTTTTTAATCCCCTGCTGAAAGGTTCTGTGCGAGTGTGAGTTATAATTATTACGTAAACGTGCCTCATATTTTCCTGCCCAAGCCTTCAGCTTGCCACAGAGATGTTTTCCCAGTCTTTATGTGGATGCCATTGGGTTTGTAGCTTCCTGGCTCGCTGTAGGAAGGCACAGACTTCCAAAAGAGAGAATTAAATTCTTTTCATCGGCTTGGAAAGCCAAACCAAACCCCGAGCCACTTTCAGTAAAGCTTTCCAAGAGCAGAATTGATTATCCATCAGCAGGGAAGAGATGCAACTTCATTAAGGATGGGTGAATGGCTGCAGTTCCTGCCTGCAGGTGCCCACGTTGGGAGTAGGGGTTTGGGTCAGCCAGGTCTCCTGGAGGGAGCAGAGACAGCTGAGCAAACACGGGCTCTTCATCGTGTCAGATCAGGCTAAAATAAACCATGAGGTCATGCTGGCATCACCGTGGCACCCTGAGATAATTAAACCAACCCTGGGTCCCCCCGCAGCCCCCAGCCCCAGCTTTGCTTACAGGTGTGTTGTTATTGAGCAGCTGGGGTAACAAATCCCTGCCAGTGCCAAGTATGAAACAGCTCAGGGCCCGTCCAAAACTAACACAGCCCAGCCTGGAGATGGAGCCCAGGGGGTGCAGTTCTCCCTCCTGGAGATGAAAACAAATCGTAAAGGTTAAAAGGCAGGGATTGGGGCTGTTGCTGTCTGCAAACTGAGGAATCTCTATGCCTCTTCCCAGGAGGAAAGGAGTTAATAGGTAGCCAAGGTGAAGGTTTAAAAATAGAGCTTTTTGCATAGCTATTTGGTGATGTCTCTGGCACTTCTGCTGCCACAAATCCCGGTGTGTTCCCAGCAGGTTTTTAATGCTGGGTGTTTGCAGGGGTTTTTTATGATGGGTTGGTGAATAGGGAAAATGGGCTTTGGAAGGAATTACTTTGGGGCACTGGAAACCAGGTAACAGACTGTGTTGGGTCCTCAGTCACGCTGGCACAGCCCCAATGGCATTAACAAGGTGGGTTTGAAACTGGGAGGACACTTCATGGAGCCCAAGGTGTGTGTGAAGTGATGGGTGTCCCAAGGAGCTGTGGCTGCCCCTGGATCCCTGGAAGTGCTCAAGGACAGGCTGGATGGGGCTTGGAACAACCTGGGATAGTGGGAGGTGTCCCAGAGTGGAAGGGGATGAGCTTTAATGTCCCCTCCTGTTGAACCCTGGAGGCTGAGAATTTCAGGCTTTCTGTGCTGACAGGCACTGACCCTAAAGCAAACACTACATCTGGTCTGAGGCCTTGGAAAAGGCACCCAAGATTGTGTGACAGCACTGGGGTTGTGGGTGTGGAGTTTGAATGGAATTGTGTGATCTCACAGGGTGAAAAACTTGGAATTTAAGGTTTTAGTAGGTAGTGATATATATGGGGTGATATGGAGGATTCTGGGCACTGTCCAAGTCCTTCTTCTTCACCTTCTTCTACATGGGTTTGGGTGGTTGTTTCTAATTGGGTGAAAGGGCCTTGGGTGGTCATTACTGGGTCAAAAGTGTAAATAACATAGGTGTCATCTTGTTATTGGGTGATTAACACTTAAATAACCTTGGAAAGAGTTAGAGGCACTCCATTTTCTACCTTGTTAGCTAGAACACAACTGGTGAGGCTGTAAATAGATAAGAATTAATAAACACTGAGTCCGAACACAAAACTGTGTCCCGTGCATTAATCCTGGCTCCAACACGAAGAAAGGAGGATAAGAAACCCACACCCTCCAACCCAGACCATTCTGTGATTCTGTGATTCCCTTCTTGCATGAGGTTATTGTCCCTGAGGGCCTCAGTGCAAGAGTGATTGGGTGCTTGTCCCATCAGATGGGATGTGAGCACTGATGGCCTCCAGAATCTGCCCACAGAGAGCCACTGCAGTCAAGTTTTCCTGTTGCTCTGAAATTGGGGTTTCTGCTGAAATGAGCCATTCCTGAGACAACAGTGATCCCTGGGCACGGAGCAGAGGCTGTGGCTGACAGTAAATGGGAAAGCAGATACTGAAACTCCATTTGTTCACTTCCATCAATACAGGTATCCCTATCCCAGAAATGGATTTCACAGCCCCTGCTGTGGCAGAATTTCCTGTCTTCACCAGTTTGGGTAAGTGTCTCATAACAGCATGTTCTCTGATATGTACAAAGCTCCTGCAAGGCCCTCAATATTTTACTTTCAAGGAACCTTTCCCTTGTGATTTTTAAGACGCTGAAGGATTGCTGTGCATTTCTTTCGTATTTTTTCCATTTATTTTGAGCACATCTTTGAGATGCTGGTAAAAGATGTGCTGGGGAAATGCAGGGGATATCTGCTGATAATGGGCCATGGAGGCTCACCAATGACATCACACATGACATCATCCCACTGGGAGATGCTCCACCCAGTGAGGGGAGGAGCCAACCATTCCTACCTGGATAAAACTGAGACTCAGGAACCCCAGGGATCCGGGTTTTCCCACTAGAGGAAGACCGGACCCATCTCACCGCCACTGAACCATTTCTCCAGGACCATCTCTGCTCCACCTCTGTTACTCCAGGAGGATTTAATTGGACTGCTCCCAACACCCTGACCAACAGGGTGTCAGGTCGTATCCCTGACCCTGTCAGGGTTTCACCAGGACTTTTTGTTTGCTTGCTTGGGGTTTTTTTTTTGTACTACCACATTTGTAGTCCTTTTTCTTTATATTCCTAGTAAAGAACTGTTACTCCTATTCCCATATCTTTGCCTGAAAGCCCCTAATTGCAAAATTACAATAATTTGGAGGGAAGGGGGTTTACATTCTCCATTCCAAGGGAAGCTCCAGCTTTCCCTGGCAGACAACTGTCTTTCCAAACCAAGACACGGGGTCTGCTCTGCAAGGCTGGATTTATTATTGGCCACTGGCCTCTGCTGTTGATTCCTGCTCTGATCCTGCAGGATAACTCTCTCCTAGGCTGCTCTCCGAGGGAACATGCATTCCTTCCTTATCTCCCACCAGCATGAGTTATGCTCTCAGAAATTAGTCCTTATTTATTAGCACGGCGCAGCCAAAAGCCATCTCCAGGACTGCATGTGCAGAAATTCCACCTCCCTCTTCTAACTCCCCTGGAGAGATTCATTAGGAGTAACCTCACCTTTCAGGGGATCAGGCGCTTCTCCAAGGATGTTGACTTCCATCATGTTTGGAGACAGTGTCCCAAAGAGGTTAATGGATTCAGTTCATCTGGTTTTACTTAATGTAGCACCAGAACTGCATCTGGAGAGCTGTGAAATAAACACAAGGGCCTTTAAATCTCCTTAAAACTGTAAACTGAGGCAGAAAAACTAGGATTTTATGCAGAGGTAATTTCGCCTTCTTCCAAATTCAAAACAATCAGGAGAAATTTATAATCTGGTTCTGCTTTTGGTGCTTCCTAAGGAAAGGAGAGGAGTGTGAAGCCTGACTGCAGCCCCACAGCAAACATCTGCCTCATCCCCACCCCAGAACACGGATGTGGAGTTAAAGAAAACCAATGGCAGACCCAGCTGGACAAGGGACAAGTTTGGAGTTGGCTGAATGTGGGAGGAAGGCTCTGAGGCGCTGATGCCCAGAGGTAAAGGATTACAAAGGCGATGGGAGGGACCGCAGTCAGCAGGGAAAGGCACCGCGGGGGATCGGATGGATGGCGGTATCAAATAGCCTGAGAGGAGAAATGCAACATCAGCAGCTGCCAGACCCCGGGGGATCACCAGGAAAAGCAGCAGCAATGCAGGAGTGGTTCCAGTGCAATTAATAAAATCTGTTTGTTGCTGCACACCAGTGGAGCTCCGCTGTTGCAGAGCTGCATCTGAGCTGAAGGAGTCAGGAAATCAGTCCCGGGGCAGGGATGCAGCAGGGCTTGTCTTCCCTCTTCTGGTGCACTCCTACATCCCTGTGACCCTGATTTGGGGGAAATCGCTCTTGATTTGTGTATCCAAGAGGAAGGAAGTGGTCTCTTGAGACAGGGTCAGAGCCTGGATTCAGCCCAGCTCAAGGTGTTTGCAAACCACTCCGGGAATGTGATAAGTCCCTGGTTTTATTCCTTGCTGACAGTTTTCTGAAGTGCTTGCAGGTGTGTAGGGCTGGATGGGTTTCTGTGCCCGTGGCTGCAGTTCATGGAGATTTGTCCAGGATATGGAATATCAGGGTTTCACTGGGAGCTCACTTTGCTGGAGAGAAGAGAGAACTGAGGGCAGGGATGTTTTCTTAAACCAGTCAACAAGCAATTGTGAAGAAAAAGGGAAAAAAAACCTAAACAAACAATCTCTGAGCTGCCAACAACTGGAAAATTCAGATTATCTCAGTGGTTTTTCACAGACAAGACATTTTTTCATTGCCGTGCAAAGAAACATGGGCAAGACATCAAGTTACACGACAGGAATATCATGTAATGGATAATTGACATAGGAAGTGGGATGGTTTTGATAAAACAAGCCCACAAAAATGATTTTCTGGACATACAGTTCACAAGGAAACTCTTTGAGGAGTTTTTTGAAGGAATGTGGCTATTGTTTTTCCCTGTCTTCTTTTTGCTTGTTCCATTATTGAACAAAGAGGAGATCTCCAGGAGGAGATTCAGCATCCCTTTTGCTCAGGAATGCTGTCATTGCCTGCACCCCAGGAGTTTTTCCCCAAAAAACCATCTGGTAGGAGCCTGGGTGGGGTAGTAATAATGGAAATCACCTCCTCTCTGTGGTGAAAAATTGTTCTGCACGTGTGTTGTGTCTTGGGCCAGTTTTCAGACAAAAAAAATCCAAGTTCCCTGTTTTGTTGCTGAGAGGTAAAATGATAACTGGATACAACTTTGGGGATGCTTTTGGTCACATCTGTGTTTTCAGAGGATTCTAAGCTGAAAAATTTGGAGACCTTGATGTGCTTCCCGTCCTGTCTGTTATGGTGCAGAGAGAAACAGACACACTTTGCCTCCTCCCATCTCCATTTGGTGATTTTTGGGGTTTTTTTTTTCCAAAACCATGTTCCATCAGTTTGCCTGCGTGTTTGGAACCACGTGAGGAAACAGGGATCACACCCAGGGTTACACTGATCCCAGCAGTCCCATTTTTGTGGTGCATTATGCTGCCAGTTTTCTTCACCCATTTTGAAATCAAATGGTTCGTGAAGACCTAAATTAATTTGAAGTGGGAACGTTAAGTATCATTAAAAGTGATTAATCTCTTGCTGCTGCCAATCCCACAACCATTTTTGGAATCCTCTGGCTGCATTTGTGGATTGAATCCTTGAGCTTTTTGCAGCCTAGAACGGAGCGAACAAGGTTGTTTGTGTTCAATTTTCCTCATTGGCTTTGTTGTTGCTGGTTTAGGGCAGGAGGAAATCCAAGTATGAAATTAGGGGACAAGGTGAATCTGGATGGGATTTGTGCTGCAGTTTAGTTGGATGTGTGATGTTACATAGAAGTAAACTCTCAGAGTACCTTTATCTCAAAGTTTACAAATACAAATAAGCCCTACACAAAACTTAGTACATGATGAAAGATACAAATATACACACGGAGAGTGTTTATTTGAACGTGCTCTGGGTTGCTCTGTTTGTATTCAGAAGTGGCTGTTTCATTGTAGGAGGTCCAAAAAGTTAATTCACCAGAAGAAATGGAGTTTTGGAAACAGCAGGAAAAGAACTGAAGCTATTTGGGGATCTGGTTTTCAGTTTCTTTATTCATTTTTGGAAAAAGTTTATTGTGGCTTGAGCCAAACCAAGCTTTTTCTGAGCTCTTCATTTACCCAGCTCTGATGCACAACCACATACCACGCCAAGTTCAGTAAATTTCACAGACTTTCCTTTTTTTCCAGGGCTCTTTTCCTCCCAACAGACCTCCCCAAGTGCCTGCACTGCAGGCCCAAGCCATGCAGAGGATTCCCTGGGATTCTGGGATTGGGAATGGTGAGTTGGACTCGCCTGACCCCGCTGGAAGCACTTTCCCTTTGCCTAGAGCTCTGTGTGAAAGCACAGGCCTTGCAGCTCGTGCTGAGCGCTCACAGATGGGCTGCAGTGCAATCCAGCACAACTGCAGGCAGAGAATTGTTGTCGTGGTAGGGAGAGGCTTTAGAAACTGCAGCAGGGTGAGCAGGGTGAGGTGGTGCTGAGCATCAAATTGGGATAATCCTGCTGAAGGGTAATCAGAGAATCCCAAAATGGTTTGGGTTGGAAGGGACCTTAAAGCTCATCTCATTCCAGCCCCTGCTGTAACACCTTCAGTCATCCCAGGGTGCTCCAAGCCCTGTCCAACCTGGCCTTGAACAATTCCAGGGGTGGGGAGGCAACAGCCTCTCTGGGCAACCTGAATTTCTTCCTAATCTCTGATTTAAAGCTCCCCTCCTTCACTCTAAGGCCATTCCTCCTTGTCCTGTCATTATAGGACTCATAATGAGAATATTATTACTAAAAGATGCGCTGGTGAGGATCTGAATGTCTTCATACGGGGAGGGTGGCGTGCCTGGAGCCCCACTGTCACTGCCATTCACACTGAGCTGTGCTCCCAGTCCAACCCAGCAGCTGCCAGGTGCCAAAGTGCACCCCTGTGGATACAAATCCTGGGGTGTTTGCATCCCAGGAGTCTGGGCTCCCTGTGCCTGCAGCCTCTCCCTTCCCTGTCCAGGAGTTTTACCTGTGTGCAATATTCTCCATTTCTCTTCCTCTCACTGCCCCCTGCACCCCACCCTGCCTTCCCTACCCATTTTAAAGCCTATTCCCACAGCTGTAGGCTGCCTGTGGCCAGGAAATTCCCAGGGAATTACTCTCCTTGCTACCTTCCTGAGGAGCAAAAGCTTTTTTCCCTCCAAAGCTTTTCATGTCTCGAGAAGTGTCAGGATTTAAGAGCAGCTCCTGCATTCGAGAGGCACCTCTGTTTTTATTCCTTCAGCTTCATGGGCTGTTCTGTCCTGAGGTGTTGGGGACTGAGGAGAGTGTGTGTGACACGATGAGAGAGCTGTGGGGCTGAGGTTATAATCTATGTGGTTATTTGTGGGTGACAGACCCACAGCTGAAAGGGAGAGCGAGGGCCAGGTGCCAAGGGGTTGTGTCATGGAAGAGGCAAGAGCTGGGCTCACAGAGCCTCCCCAGTGCTGGTGGCTCACTCACTGACATCTTTGGCCACTTCCTGGGCTGGAAAGGACAGAGGGAAAAGCTCTGGAGCTGCTCCTTGCAATGCTCCCTGCCCTGGTGTCCTAGGTTACACTGTCAGCTGTGCCCACAGTCTGTGTTCCATCCCCATCCCCAGGAGCTGCTGGAACCAGCTGGGCAGTGTTTCCCTTCTCTCCTGTCCATGCCCAGCAATGCCGTGCCCATGGCTCATGGGGAACTCCCTGCGGGAGCCATCTCTGGTTCATGGGCCAGCAAGGAGCCACTGCAGGGCTCAGAGAATGAGATCAGCCCATGGGGAGATGCTCCGCCCAGGGGGAGGAGCCANGTTTCTCTTTTCCTCCTATTAAACTGTATTTCTGACTTGGAGTCTTTCACTGGTTTTGCTTTCAGGCCAGCACACCCGGGCACAGGGCTGCAGGAGAGGGGTGTCACAGAGGATGCCTGGTGTGCTGCCTGCTGGGAACAGCCATGGCCAATATTCAGATTTTTAGGCACTGCATCGCTCATAGGGATAACCTGGAGTTGCATCTAGGACAGCATGAAAGGTCCATGTCTCATTCTTCATGGGAAACTGTGGAAAGGGATGTTTCAAACACTTTATGCAGTCAGAGAAATCTAACAATTTCTCAGTAATTCCTCATTTAAGTCTAACAGATGTGTCTTTCCTATCTGTTTCCCAAGGACAATTCTCTGTATTCTCTTTTTTTTTCATCTGTTGTATTTGCTGTTCTGTGTTTCAGTAGGGAAAATATTGAATATGGCATTTAGGAATTGGCTTTTAACTCTGAGCACTGCTCACTGCCTGTGCAGAAAGAGGAGCTGTCTCAGCTCTGCGTGCTCCAGCAGAATGGAGATGACACCATCTGAAAATGATAAATGCTGCTTGTCTGGGCAAAATGGAGGGGGAGGTTGTTTTTGTGGTGGTATTGGGGTTGTGGGGTTTGGGGTTTTTTGGTGGGTTGTGGGGTTTTTTTGGTTGGGTTTTTTTTTTGTTTGTTTGTTTTGTTTTGCTTTGTTTTGTTTTTGTAGTTTGGTTGAGGTTTTGTTGGTTTTTTTTTTTTTGGTTGGTTTTTTTGTGGGTTTTTTTTTTTTGGGTGGTTTTTTTGTGGTTTTTTGTTTGTTTGTTTTGTTTTGCTTTGTTTTGTTTTTGTAGTTTGGTTGAGGTTTTGTTGGTTTTTTTTATTGCTGTGGTGCTCGGTGTGATGCCTGAGACTGCACCTTCCACCCTGCGCCTCCTCTGCCTCTGGCACCTGCAGTGTGTATATTTTAGAAGGGAATGAAGTTGGAAGTATTTTCTGTCATGCCTCTAAAATAGACTTGAAATCTCCATTTAGGTTTAGACTTCTCAAATTTGGGAGTAAAGAGTTGAAGGAATCGGAACTACACCTCTTGGGTTTGGTAGGAAATCACAATTTTCTTGTTTTTCAACAGCAGATGTGCTTTGAGGTTTGGTTTGCTGAAGGGAAAGTATTTTCCATTTTTAAAACATCTTTGTGCTTTCTTTTCCACATAGAGGAAATCAGGAGAAAAGCAGGAGGAAAAAACAGTTTAAACTTGTGGGCAGGACTATTTCTGTAGGGGAGAAAAGAACCCACAGGCTTGTGACCAAAGCGAGAATTCCCTTCAGAAACCTCCGCCGTGGCAGTGGTGCCACTTTCTCCAGGTGGCAGCTCCTGTGTCATCTCTCTGACCTTTTCTTTGCCAACATCTGGTCCACAGCCTCTGCAGTCACCAGGAATTTTGCCCTTCATTTCCCAGGCTTTCAGATAATGTTTTGTACTCATGCAAACGAACGCGAGCATTAAATATCCTGTTAAGTCTGCTCGGCTTTTTCCATCAAACATGTCATTTAAATAACCTAATTAAATGAAGTCCTTTCATTTTAGATGATGTTTAGATGATGCATATAATTGCCCTGAGAGTGCAGCCATCCAGCTGGCAGGGAGGTTGTAAAAGATGTAGAACATTTTAATAAAAACAAGACCCTCCTCGGGTTTGGACTCTGAAGGGATGGAAGGGCCACGCATTGCAAGGGGTTTGAAAACAGCCCCAGGCACCAGGGAGCTGTCAGGGCTGACTGCAGAAATCTGCTGACCTTTCCTGCCTTGAATGTTACCTCGAGTTCATGGGATGTTCATGCAGTCATAGAATCTCCTGAGCTGGGAAGGACCACAGGGATCATCCAGCCCAGCTCCTGGCCCTGCATAGGCACCCCAACAATCCCACCCTGTCCCTGAGAGCGCTGTCCAAGCTCTCCTGGAGCTCTGGCAGCCTCGGGGCCGTGCCCATTCCCTGGGCAGCCTGGGCAGTGCCCAGCACCCTCTGGGGGAAGAATCTTTTCCTGAAATCCAGCCTCACCCTCTCCTGATTCCTGAATGTTAAAGGATTCGACCTCTTGGTTGGCACCTCAGTGCAGCATAGCAGGATGTGTCCTGCTGCTTTTACATCTTGTGCCCAAAGAGTGGTGACCCCTGGGGTCCTCCTTGCACAGTCACCTTGGAAAGGAGCCCTTTTGGAATGCAGGAGGTGGCTGGTGCTTTTCCTGCCCCGAGGGAGACAGGCAAGAGCTCCTGGTGCCTTAATTCTGAGCTTTCCTGTTTTTCAGATTCTGTGCTGCCCAGGGATGCAGTTCTCACAGTCAGTGTCACTCAGCTCTCTGCACAGAGCAGGGACACAAAACAAATCCTTCTCCTGCTGCACACCAAGGACAACTTTCAGGCCCAAAAGCACAAACCAGGGTGGCTGAAGAGAGAAAACAAGAAGGATGGGACTTCATTATCTGAAGCTGTAATTGGACAATTAAACCCCAATATGCAAATGGACCAAAACTTATAAGAGTGTGCTGTTGGAACCCTGGGCACTGAGAATTCCAGGCTTTCTGTGCTGCCAGGCACTGACCCCCAAGCAAACACTGCATTGACCTGAGGCCGTGGAACAGCTCCCAAAATTGAGTGACAGCACTGGGATTGTGGGGGTGGAGTTTGAATAGAAGTGTGTGATTTCACAGGGTACAAAACTTGGAGTTTAAGGTTTTAGTATATAGTAATATATATAAAGCAAGATGGAGGATTTAAGGCGTAGGTTAAGTTCTTCTTTTGCATCTTCTTCATGGGTCTGGGTGGTATTTTGTAATTGGATAGAAAAATCAGCATTGTGGGCCATGAATGGTTGGTTATTGGGTTAAAAATAAAAATAATTTAGGTGTCATTTCCTAATTGGACAATTTGTGCTTAAAAGGCCTTGTTAAGAGATAGAGAAAAAGCAATTTTCTACTTTGTTAGCTAGAACAACTTTTAAGACTGTACTATAGATAAGAATTAATAAACATCTGAGTCTGAACATGAAACACCATCCCTCGAGCAATTAATCCTGGCTCTAACAGAAGAAAAGAAGATAAAAAAACCCATAGTGTGAGACCTTGTGACCAGCCATCCATTTTGTGACCATTTAGGGTCTATTTTGTGACCATTTGGGGTGCATTTTGTGACCATTTTGGGTACATCTTGGGTGTAGCCCTGTCCAGGCTCCTGTCCTGCCCAAGGTGTGCCCTTTAAGGCCTTTCAGTAAATATCTGTTTTTTTCTCTATCTCTGTCCAGTCTCTGTTCCAGCTCAAGGCATCACTGCTCGCTGTGGCCTGGGGATGGCTCCTGGCTCTTTCCCTCTAGAGCATCCATGTGTGGAGCAGAGCGCCATGAACAGAGCACCATGAACAGAGCACCATGAGCAGAGCACCATGAACAGAGCACCATGAGCAGAGCGCTGTGAGCAGAGCGCCATGAACAGAGCGCCGTGAGCAGAGCACCATGAGCAGAGCGCCGTGAGCAGAGCACCATGAACAGAGCGCCGTGAGCAGAGCGCCGTGAGCAGAGCGCCGTGAGCAGAGCGCCATGAACAGAGCGCCGTGAACAGAGCACCATGAACAGAGCACCGTGAGCAGAGCACCATGAGCAGAGCACCATGAGCAGAGCACCATGAACAGAGCACCATGAACAGAGCACCATGACTCCCCCTGCAGCAAGGCAGGAATGGCTTTGGGCGGGGGCCAGCTCCGTGTGTGTAACATTTCCATGAACTCAGGGAGCCGAGCTGCCGGGCTGGGGGCCCAGCATGGTGCTCGTCCATCACGGGTGTCACAGCCGGCTGGGACCCCGGCGTGCAGCTCCCACCTGCTCCACTGTGGCAATGCCTTCCCATGACGTGATGGCCCCAGGGACAGCATCACCCGGCCCTGAGCTGTTCCTGAGCTCATCCTGGGGCTGTGCTGAGGATGCTCTGAGTAATGCCTGCTGCTGCCAGCTTGCCTGCATGGCCCCACGCTCACGGGCACCTGCTGCCCTTCCCTGCAGGGAAGGTGACACATCCCTGGCTTGCTTGGGTTGGCTGGCGTTTCTTCTCCTAGAGCACACATCTGCTTAGCAGGGACTCGCTTTTCCAGGACCCTCTTCCCTGCACCGAGATCCAGCTGGAGCTGGGAATCCTCAGAGCCTCGCTGCACTGACACATCCATCCTCACCACAACAGAGCAAACCCTGCTTTGTTGTGAGATTTAATCCTGCTCCAAGCTAGAAAGTGCTCAGTGTTTCACTGTTCCAAAGGGTTTGGGCCACGTCAGGTCCTGCAGGGACAGCTCTGCACACCGAGGGCCTTGGAGAGGGATGCCAGTGGGACAGGTTCCTTCTCCAGCTGAAATAAGCAAGATCCCACCCAGAGGAATCTCTTCCTGATATTTAACCTAAATTTTCCCTCTTTTGGTTTGAACTCATTACCCCTTGTCCTACCCATCAAACACTGAAATATTGGGCAGAAAAGTCTTGTATATTCCAGCCAATTCAGAGCAACATTTGGTACTAAAACATACACAACCAGTTTCTCCATAAAGTGCTCAAGTCCATGCGTCCATGAAAAATCATTTCCCACCTGGCATGAGACTCCCCTTTCCTGCTCCCTCCCAGGATCAGCAGTGCCCACCAAGGATTGCTCCACGTGTGGATCTTGACCTTGTCTGCTCAAGCAATGTCTGAACCTCCCCAGCACACAGAACTCAGGAAAACAATCCCAGCACAAGCTCTCCGTGCTGTCACTTCCCCTTGCAGATCACGGGAGTGATGTTGCTGTGGTGGTTTTTAGCCACACTCTGGTCTGGGGCACCTGGAGAAATCTGGGATTTCCCCATTTACAGAATCCTGCTGAAGCCCTCCAAGAAAGGACAGCCAAGGCAATGCTGATGCTTCCCCGCTGCCTCTTTGCAGCCTGAGTTGTTTTATTTTTCCTCTTGCCCCCTCTCTGCTGCAGCACAAAAGGACATTCTTGTACCCAAGTATTTTTTTTTTCTGCATATTTGCAGCATGAGAAAAGCAGGAGGGGTGAGGGCAAGGAAGGGGATTGAAAGGTTTGGGGGGAAAAAAAATCTCACACAGGGTTTGGTTTACAAGGGACAGCTGAGTGTATAAACCCTGTCTCCAAAGAGGGTTGTTAGGAGCTTTTCTGGCAGTGTTTCCCCTCCTGCCCCCAACTTCTGGCTGAGCTGCTTGGAGGGAAAACAAGGAATGAGAAGGAGGGGGAGTGGTTTTGAATGTTCCAAAAGTCAGAGCTGAAAAATCCCCCTCTGTAAGACCCAGAGAGGCTCCTGGAGCTGAGCAAACAAACCCAGGACAGTGACTGGGGTGGGTCAAGTGCTGCAGGTGGGGTCGATGGTTTGTGCATCCCAGACACCGTTATTTGATAGTGGAAATGACCCCAAGGAGGGACAAGCATCCCTGGGAAAGGGATCCCAAAGCATCCCAGGCTCTGTAAATTCCTTGGGGATCCCCATCCCCGACATTTCTGTTGGGGGCTGATTTCCCTCTGATGGCTCAGGACACAGCAGAGGTTGGGTGCCAAGGTAAGATCCCTTTCCTGACAGATCCCTGCTAACCCTGTTGTTGCAGTAGGACATGAAATAAAGATAGTTTGAATCCAGTTTTGACAAAGAGAACATCAGAAGGCTTTATTTACAATCTCTTTGCATCTTATATAGCCTGCTTTGCTAAAAAAAAGTATTCATTGGTCAGTAGGACTGACACCTCTTTCTATTAGTTAAATAGTAAGTAACAACTGAAGAAGATTGTTATGAGAAAAAACCCCCACTGCCCACTTAGAAATATTTTAAAAAAGAGAAAGATGTTTTAAGAAAAGAAAACTGTTGAAAGTTTTCCCTTAAGAAAGGAGCTAGCAATAGTTAGCAAACTGAAATTCTCTCAGGCTCAGAAATATCGAGCCCACACCCTGTCTTCCCTCCTCTTCTCCATGCACTTTCCTTATCTGCAGTGTGACTAAGACTCTTGATATTTCAATAACTGGGATCACAGCACCCAAATCAGGAGGCTCCAGCCTATAGACACAGAACTGAAAATGCAGTTTCTGGGATGCAGAAGGCTTTTGCTTTCTGCAAGTCCTGTTCATAAAACCAAGTGATGCCAGCTTGCCTCCCACCAATAGCAGATTATTTCTCATCCTTGGGCTGTGGGAAGCAAAAAGCCTGGTGCTTGCACAGGGCTTTTCTTCTGGAATTGATATTGTCTCTGGATCTCAGCAAGTCTGTCAGCCTCATGATAAAATTCATTTTCAGGCCTGTGGTCCCAGTGTTTGATTTGGGGATAGTGCTGGGCAGTGGAGAGGATTGCAGGAGGAGGATGCAGGAGGGTCTGGATGTTGGCCACCACTCCACTAAATATCTTTTAAACTGTCATTAATTAATTTTGATTAATTAATCTGATTTTTTTGTTGCTGTTAGGTGTCACGCTGTAATGTGTTTTCATCCTGTCCCAATGCAAGGCTAATGAAAACACAGCTCCTAAATCCACATTTCATTGGCATCTGCTGTGGGTGCACCCACAGGTACGAGCACAGCACCTCAGCTGAGACAAGTGCTTATTAGAAACAGGTTTGCTGGGAATTCCCAGCCCTGTCCACATGGATCCCTCATTAAACACCACGGGCTGGAGGGAGGGATTGCTGCCCCGGGCTCTCTGCGAGATCTCTCAGCACCACACGCAATAAATATGGTTTTAATAAGCACTCATTAATGAGTGGACAATAACAGCTTTATTAAGCTTAAATTAAAGGCATGCTTGGGAACCCTAAGCTGAGCCTGTATGGTGTAATGGAATATACTGGAATTTGGCATTTTAAGGCTCCTTGCAAGCCAGTGGGGGTAGGGGGGAGAGGCATTCCCTGAAGCCTGCAGCTGCCCTGGGATCTGCTGTCTCTGGAGCTCAATCCAGTGCTGGAGCACCCTTGGGAGGAGGGATGCAGCGGAAGCACAGCAAGGTGCAGGGTGAGAAACCTGCCTGAGGTGTCTGCAGTGCTGCCTAAGCCTTGCTTGCAACAGGAGCCTGCGAAGAGGGAGAGGTTTCAGCCCTGCCACCCTGCCCAGGGAGTGGAACAGTTCCCCTCTGCTGCCTGCAGCACCCCGAGAAGGGAGAAGGGAGAAGGGAGGTTCCTTCCTGCAAAGCAGGGTCCCGAGCTGGATGTGTCTGCATGGGTGGGCACTGCAGGAACTCAGACTTTTCCACCCTGCTCCAGCTCCTCGTGGGAGCTGCAGTTCCTGCAGTGCTCCCATAAACCAACAAACCCCACAGTACCTGATTTGTCTGCAGCTGCTTCACCCCTGCCTCCCCAAATCTCGGGGGTGGATCCCATGCCCAGGCTGTGTCTGTGGAGCTGGGCTGGAAGGATCAGGTGCCTCTCATGCTGTCCTTGCATTTATGGAGCAGTCAGTTTGGAAAACAATCCAGGGGCCAGGCGTGGCTTTGGGACCCAGGCGAGCAGGCAGCAGTGAGGGATGCCAAAAGGGAATCCCACTCTTTACCAGATGATGATAAAACCATGGTAAAATAACAATAACACCTAGGCACAAATATCCAAAGTACAGTGAGCACAGGGGTTTGGCTGGAAAAAATCTCAGTTCAATCTACAACAAACTCCCAAGCCATTGGAAAGCAATTTCTGGATCCTGTCCCACTGCAGTTTAACCACCCCTGCATCCTCCCAGCCACCCTGTGACTGCTCAGATCTGAAATTTGCTTTCTTAGGTGCCTTAATTTCCATTTTGTGCCTTCCTGGCACAGCAAACTGCCAACTGTCCTTGCTCTTGCAAACTGGTTTTCAGGCCTGTCACCATCAGCTCCAGTTGTCCCCAGGAATATCCAGCACACAAATGCACCTCCCTGGCTGCACACAGTGTTTGGGTTGTGTCTCCAAGGCTGTGGCACAGCTGACTTTGGAGGCCAGTGCAGGTAAACACAGACCTGTCCTGAATCCAGGCTGTGCCCAGGATCCCTTTGCAGAAAGGCAGGCCAGGACTGCTGCCAGAGCCCTCGGGGTAACCTGGGAAATGACTCGACCTTGGTCTGAATCAGACCTTCCCCAGAGCACAGGACTTGCATCAGCTCTGCTCCCTTAAATCCACTCACTGTGTCCCTCTGACCTGGACTCCCTGAACTCCCTCTGCTCCTCTCCTGTTGCCTCCTGATCCTCCCCATCCCAGCTGGATCCCTGGCCAGCCCTTGCTGCCCTCTTCCATCTGCATTTTGTTGCTTCATTTGCTCTCCTGCTATTTTTTTTTTCCATTTTCTTTTGAGAATTCACATCATTCCCAGTTCCCTCTGCTTACTATAATTGGATGGCTGTGTCTCCAGCATTTCAAATACAAACTGTACTTAGGAATAGGATTGCTAAGCTGAGCTGAGCCAGCCCAACATGTGTCACACACACGTGTCCACACTCAGGTCTGACTCTGCCAGCTCAGAGGACACTTTGAGATCAGTGATGATGCTGTGAGATGAGATTTGGGCAGTGAGGGGGCTCTGTGTGTTCCTTCTGACATCTGTCAGGACAAAATGAACCACATTCCTTCCTGAATTTGTCAGCTCCTTGCCAGGGATGAACAGGATCCAGCAGTAAGGATTTGTTGAACTGGTTCCCTGAATATTCCGCTTTATGGAGAAACTGGTTGTGTGTGTTTGTGTTGTTCTGAACTGGCTGGAATAGACAAGATTTTTCTGCACAATATTTCAGTGTTTGATGGGTAGGACAAGGAGCAATGAGTTCAAACTGAAAGAGGGAAAATTTAGGTTAAATATCAGGAAGAAATTCTTCCCTGTGAGGGTGGTAAATCACTGGCACAGGCTGCCCAGAGAAGCTGTGGCTGCCCCATCCCTGGAAGTGTTCAGGTTGGACAGGGCTCAGAGCAACCTGGCCTGGTGGAAGGTGTTTATTTCCATGGGTTCCTGTGCTGTAAATTGGGCTGTTTTCCTGGGCTACTCTAAAATGTGGTGGATCCCTATGGGTTTTTTAACCTTTTCAGTGCCAGTAAAATGTGGGTGTTGAATCCAGCACCACCTGCTGCTTCTTATGGACTTCCCTGCACTCAAAACAGACAAAAGGTACTTTACTTTTTCTTGTTACCCAACAAGAAAAACAACCTCCCACCTCTGCATTTTACAAGTTTCTTGATCTGGACACAATGAATATTTGGTTCCAGGAGAAAAGCCTGAGTAGGGAATGACATCCCCAAACAGCTTTGCCATGTAGACACGACATTAGACTGAGCTTTGGAGCCATCCACAAAAGCAAGGTGATAACAAAATCAATTTTATTTATAAAGCCATCCCGATGGCTGGGGCTTTCCTCCTTCTAACGTATTCTGGATCAATGGGAGTTTAGTGAGACTCTGAAGCAGCAGCTGGAGGCTTCAAAGACATCAAAGCCCCTGGAGGGTGCTGTGCAAATGCCACAGAATCCTTCTCCCTGCTCTGAAGAGGGAGCAGGTAGGAGAAAGGAGATTTACAGCCCTTCCTTGTTCCACCCTGAGCCTGGAACCCTGCTGTGGTGTCAGGAGGTGACTGGGTCTGCACCAAGAGTTGCTGCTTGTCCAGAGGGTGCCAGGGCAGGGGCTGGCTGTGTGACAAAGTCCTACAGTGTGAGAACACTCCCAGAGTTTCACCTCAGGTGAAATCTCCATTAGCCCAGGCACCAGAATAAAGGGCAGGAGGATGTCTGGTTCATGAGTGGCTCTTTGAGAGCATTCTTGTGCCTTTAGGGCCATGCTTACTGCAGGAAGAGCTGCTCCAGCTTTCTGCATTTCCTGGGAATTGGTTAGCACAGCTGTCAGCAGGATTTCATCCCTAGCTCAGAAAGGGCAGGGCATGTCCAAGGTTTCCTGGCACAGCGGGGTTAACTGAGTAAGGCTGAGCTGGAGAAGTTACTCAGTCCTCCTTTGTGCAGTCACTTTGCCATGACAGCTTCCAGAAGTGTTTCCTTCAGCATTAATCACTCTGTTCCTTCCCAACGGTGTTGTGCAAGCCACTGGGTCAGCACATGGGGCAAGGGACATCAGCACCAGGACCTGAATCAATGTGAAATCAGCAGCCTCAGCCCCTGCAAACATCCTAGAGCAGAATCCAGGCCTGGAGAATAAGGATGTCTGAGCAGAGGATGGAGGTTGTGGTCCTCAAATGGTGTAGGAAAACATCATTTAGGGCCAGGCTGCAGTTTTCTACTTCTCTGATCCCTCTGAGGAAACATCTCCCCAGTACGGAGCTGGGGTTTAAATCTCTCCTTGGCAGGGAACTTCCTAAAGCAAAACATCCTTGGGAATCCTGGTGGGACTCAAACCTTTGGCTCCAGGGTGTCTCGGGGCTGCAGAGCTGATGATTAGATAACTGCAAACCATCCCCATTTTACAGCTCACGCTGGCTTTGATCAGAAGGGGAATGAAGCACAGCAGGCTCCAGGAGTGGAGCAGAGAAAGGGGGCTGTGATTAAATGAAGCCTCAGATTGTTGAAGCTGAAGCACCTGCAGGGTTTGCCTCTGGTTTGGGCGAGTCTGACTCCCTCCATGGCTCAGTTTCCCCAGTGCTGTGGCTTTGTCAGTGCCCCCCACCTGCAGAGCTGCTTCCCAGCTCAGGAGGGACTGGAGCTGCTGAAGGGAGTCCTGAGGAGGCACCAGGGTGATCAGAGGATGGAGCAGCTCTGCTGGGAGGAAAGGCTGGGAGAGTTGGGATTGTTCAGCCTGGAGAAGAGAAGCTTCAGAGTGATCTAATTGTGGCCTTCCAGTGCCTGTAGGAGCCAACAAGGAAGAGAGAGACAATTTACATGGGCCTGGAATGACAGGACAAGGAGGGATGGCATCAAGCTTACAGAGAGTGGGTTAGAGGGGATAGTGGGAAGAAATTCTTCCCTGTGAGGGAGGTGAGGCCCTGGCACAGGGTGCCCAGAGCAGCTGTGGCTGCCCCTGCATCCCTGGCAGTGTCCAAGGCCAGCTTGGACAGGGCTTGGAGCACCCTGGGACAGTGGGAGGTGTCCCTGCCCATGGCAGGGGTGGAACTGGGTGATCCTTAAGGTCTCTTCCAACCCAAATCATTCCAGGATTTTATGGAAGTGTAACTCAAGCATCTCACACACCTCGCTCTGGAGGGAGTCAGCAGGACTGGGGCACCCTCAGGGATGCCAGGTGGGGTTTGGAGCTGAGGGGTCACTTCCAGGTGAAATAGGATGGTCCTGCAGGTCCCTGCTCCAGCCCCCAGCTCCAGCACAGCTCCCTGCAAAAACCAGTCACACCACACCAACCCTCCCCACATTTCTCTTGGGCTGATTTTCCTTTTGGAATAGGGGAAAGAAAGTAAAAATAAAGGAATTTAGTTGCTTTTCTCTTGATACCCCCAGGCCAGTGATTCAGAAGTTTCTGCAAGTTGAATCTCAACTGGAAAATTCCTTCAAATTTCCTTCAAATTGAGGCTTTTTCTGCCCTTGAAATACATTGAGTGAAGGTGTTAGTCTTACCCTTGCAGATGCTTCTACTGCAGCAGGCAAGCCCAGAAAGGGGAAAAGAGGGGACAAACAAAAGGAAGAAGAAGGAAAAAAAAAATAAGAATGAAAGAGAAAAATAGGGTTTAACCAGGTCTGATGAAGCTTGTCAAGGTGGGAGGGAAATCCCAAAGAACTGCAGCCCCAGCCCCAGCCCCAGCCCGGCCTCTTTGATCTCTCCTGGTGCTGATGTCCTTATCTCCAGGAAAGATATTCTTGTTTCCTGCCCTGTTAAGCACTTGGAAAGTCCATCCCTGTCTGAAGTGGTCTCCAGCCCTCGCTGCTGTGTTTTGCCTGGTTGCTAAGCTTGTCTCATGCATGGTTAATGCCTGATGAGGTCATGGTGCCATTTAGCATTTCATGGATAATTCAGGATTATTCCTTAGAAAAATCAAGAACAAGCAGGTGTATTCATAGCCTGCCTTCATGGAAAAAAAAAAGAAAAACAACAACCTTGGGAAACTCCATGAATTATTCAGTGGGGACCAAAGGGCTGCCTGAGCTGGGGGAGCATGGGGAGATGGAAATTGCTTTTCAGAGCAGCTAAATCTAAAGCTTTTTAGACCATTAACCCTGCAAATGTGGGTGGTTGAGTCAATCTTCGTGAGGAGAGGCTCCTGTCTCCCAAGAGAACAGGAAGGGGGTTCAGAGGAAGGTTTTGTGTTAATTCTGTGGTGGGTTGGTGGAGGTGACAGAGGAGCTGGGGAGCAGGAGGGGTGCTGTCTCTGGAGGCACAGGGGTCCTGTCCTCCCTCCTTTGCAGGGGACTGAGCTGCTTTTGTCCCATCTGCAGGCAGAAGGTGTGGGATGAACCCAGGGAAGATTTAAAGAAGCTGTAAAGAGTTTTTTTGGGGGACAAGCTGGCCTTGGGACACTCTGGTGCTCTCGTGGACACAGCCCTGCTCGAGAACTGCACTTGGATCCTTGGCCAGGCAGATGAAAACCACGATCTTGAGGGTCTCTGCTTTTATGGAGATGCCTGAATGCAAAGTGACAGTGCTGCCTGGCCAGGAAAATATTCATTTGTGATGTGTGCAGAGAAGAAAGGGAAGTGTTAACACTTGGTGGGTAATAACAAATAAAGGATTAGTGATCAAAACCTTATTATCATTCACTGCTCAGTGGTATTTCTCAATTTTCAGGTTTTGGTCATTTTATTTTCCAATAAAACAAGTCAAACACTTTCAAAGAAATCAGATGCTTTCGGTGAGCTTTTCCCAGTTAAATGAAATCACAATCTTCCCTTGGAAAAATGGTTCAATGGACATTGTTCAAGCTGTCCTAGCAGGGAGTTTTGCAGTTCAGCCTGAAGGGAGGAAGTTCTGTAGAACCACGGAGCAAAACAGAGCTTGGGAACTCCAGGGACTGGAACTCCAACTCTTGCATTTAATGCTGAATTGTGCCAGGGTTGTTTCGTTCTGTAAATCCCAGGGGCAAATCCCAGCCTGAACAACTGGAGGTTTTTCCACTTTTCTGCAGGGTGGATTATTCCTGGGGGGTGAAGGGGGAGCACAAAATGCCGTGGGGAGCACAGGGAATGGGAATGGAGCAGCATTTTCCACACTGGAACGTGGGGCTGCAGCTCTCCCCTGCACAGCAGCACGGGCTGAGCTCATCCTCTGCAGCTGCCTGGAGTCATTTGGAGATGACAAGCATAAAAACTCAGGCTTTATTGATTCTAGAAGCTGGAGATGCTAAAATTTTCCACGCTGATAACTGGACCTTAGTTGTTGTTGTTATTGTTTTCATTATTTTTTTTTCCTCCTTCCTCAGAAGCCCTTCTTCAGAAGCAAAGGCTTCAGGAA
>VWYN01011605.1:123003-141226 GCA_013400075.1 Hippolais icterina
AGTTTGTTTATGTGAACCCAACATATATGTGCTCTCATTAGAGCAAGGTTTAACTTCTCTTTTTTCTTTCTGACAAATAGTAAATTCACTAAAAAATGTGGTGGAGAAATGACTCACAAATACCAGTCTCATTTGGCAAGTACATTTTAGCCAGAAAGAGGTTTGGGGTTTTGGTTTGTTTTCTTTTTTTTTTTTTTTTTTTTTTGATGTAGAAATGTTTTGCTTTGACATTTTTCAAAATAAACCCTTTTGACCCTTCTTTTTGTACGGAGGATTTTCAAGAAGTGACCAAATTAAGAGAATAAAATGTTCTACTAAATTAAAAGAATAAACTACCAAATGAAAAGAATGAATCAAAGTGAAACAGAATGCTGTTTTAAATCAGTGAAAATATTAAGCTGACCCAGTTTTATTTATATTTGGATTTTTTTCCTGAAAACTCTCCCAAGAGCCAATTACTTTTGACCCAAACTGCAAGTTTCTCCTGCTTTATTTTTTTTTCCTTCCTCTGCTTAAAACCACTGAGGTCACAAACCTATTATGTTCAGCAAAAAAGCTCCTCTCAAATTATAGTCATGAACTCTTTGCTGTCTGATTTCTCCAAGGGAAGCCAGCTTGCTCACACCTACATGTTTTAACTTCTTTTCTGACTGGGCAAACCCACTTTGAAGGGAATAATGGTTAAAAAATGATAGTAATTAAATATGATTCCTGGTTATAGGTGCTACCTTTAAATTAGTGGAGTTGTGGTTGTTTCCCAAATATTTTGGGTGAGGCTTAGAGCAGCCTGATGGAGTGGAAGGTGTCCCACTCGTGGTGGGGTTGGACTAGAAAGGTCTTTTCTACCCCAAACCCTTGAGGGATTCCAGGATTTTTCTCCCTGCTTGCTCCAGGGATGGTTTGGAGGCTCTTGGAGCATTTCACCCCTAACCTGCAGTGTGGAATTTGGGGCAGCTTTCCTTCAGACTGTAGCCAAAATTCCCCCCAGGCCCACCCAACCCCTGCTTTAAATCACCCCCAGCCCATGGAAGGGGGGTGATGTCAGCCCTGCAGAGCCACCCAAAATTCCCCTCTCCACCGGTGCTTTCTTGGGCTACCTATAAACAGAAGCCAGACAGAATTAAGAGAATAAAAAGCAGTTTGATTTATTGAAGGGCCTTCAGGTACATTTAGGGCACACAAAGCCCCCCAGGGGTTGCACCCACAATGGACAATGGGCACGGGTTTGCACACTTGGATCAGTTTGGGCCATTTGCACATTGGGGTTCATCTTCCAATTACAGCTCCAGGGAATGAAGTCATTGACCCCAAGTTTCCTGCCCCCCACTCACTTTTGTTTCCATCTCTCAGGCCTGAGGCAGTGAGGTGTCCTTGATTGCCAGGCCTGGAGAGGAATTGTTGTGTCTGCCCAAACTGGGGAAGCAGCAGCTCCCACTGTGTGTGGAGTTTGGAGTTACACACTAAAGAACTGCAGGATTACAGATAGATGAAAAATAGAAAAGCTAAAATCCTAAGGCATCATTCCCCTCTTTTAGAGGCTTGGCAGGGCCCTTACCTTGTCCTTCCCAGCCAATTCCCACAGCTGGGCCTGGACATGAGGAGGGAGCAATGGCCGTGTCCAACTCACCCAGAGCTGGGATGTGTCCTGGTTTGGAAGGACAGGTGTCTGCTAAGGAAGGCAGGAGATACCTTGGAAGGGAGAATGTAAACCCTCTCCCTCTGAATTATTATAATTTTGAAATTANGGAGCATCTCCCCATGGGCTGCTGGAATTGTCTCAGCCCTGCAGTGAGCCTGGATGGCCCATGGACAGCAGAGATCCCTGCAGGGAGGGTGGGTGGTGGGAGAGATCAAGAAAACACCTCCCCAGTTGGTTTCACAGCTGGGGATAGAATACATATTTCTGTATTTCTGGTTACATCTTGCATTGTAACCCAAGGCAGGATGAGCAAACCTCAGCCCATCTGCTCCCCCAACATTTCCAAACTTTATATGAGAACAGATGAAAGATTGCTTCATAAACTGGAGCTGCTGCTGTCATCTCATGAAACATCAACCCCTGCTGGGAGCCAGTCCCAGGCCAAACCCCCCCTGTGGCATCTGCAGCCCTTTGAGGGAGGTTTAAACTCTTCCCCCAAGTGCAAAGGCCCATCAGAAAATCTGGGCTTGCCATAATTTTCAGGAAGTCTTAAATTCTGCCCTCTGCAAGGTTTCCCAGGTCAGCTATACAAAGCCTGACCTGTGTGAATAATGGTTTCTGTGGTTTACAAGCAGCTCCTAAAAGCTTAATAATTAAAAAAGTGCTTGTGGCTCAGTCCAAATAATTCTGTTGATTTTTCTCAGCTAGTAAAAAATCTGAAGTGTTTCTTATCAAATCAAGACTTGTTTTGGTCCATAGGGAATTTTTTTTTTCCTGTTTCTATTCCCATTCTTTCAACTAAATTTAAAAGGTGAAAATTTAGAAGTGGCAATCTACTTGGAACTGGAAAATCATAGGCATGAGAGGAACCAGCCTGGTGCCTAGGTTGGTGAAAAAGTTCAAGGGGCCTATTTTTTACTCCCTCAAAATTGTTTCCTTCTGGAACAATTTGCAAAACCAGCCTGAACTTGTGTTATTTATGAATCTTCCAGAATGCTTCAGGGAAAATGGCTTAGAGGTCTAGCCAAGGTAAGTCCAGCCTGCCTTTATTTCTCCTTTCAGTCTCCAGGTCTGTGATATTCCAGTGGATGCAGCAAGCCCAGTGTGGAAGGGTGTCTGTGAGTGGTGTGACACCCATTTTTTTGGGTGATTTTTCTGGCCTTTCCTGTTTTTCTGGCTAGGCTGGCAGGAGAAGAGCCTTCTGCTGGGACTGGGAAGATGAAAACAAGGGAAACTTTTAGTGGTGGCTCGAGGCATCCAAAAAAAATCATTTGTGTCGTGATTTGGAGGCCGGAGGTGTGTTTAGTAACAGGCAGCTCAATGGGTGCATTCATCTGGGAGCCCAAAGCCCTGGGCAGGGAAGGGCTCTGGGGTTCTGGGAGGGGAGGTGGAGGTGGCACAGCCAAGGAACAGCCCTGGTCTCACTCCTGCTTCATCTCTGTCCTCTGCTGGGATGTTGGAGCAGCCTGGGAGGAAGGAAACGGAGCCAGACCCTGCCAGGTGTCCAGGGAGGGAGCACAGGAATCCCTGGGCTGTGGAAGTAAAGCAAAATAAGGTTAAATCTGGATCAGCTCTGAGCCAGAGAAGGTGTTTTACCTCTCTGCTTGTGTGGGTGAAGCCCCAGCAGGCAGCAGGGTTCCTTTTCCAAGGGATGGAGGGCCAGGACACAGGGAATGGCTGCCAGAGGGCAGGGATGGATGGGATATGGGGAAGGAATTGTTACCTGTGAGGGAGGTGAGGCCCTGGCACAGGGTGCCCAGAGCAGCTGTGGCTGCCCCTGCATCCCTGGCAGTGTCCAAGGCCAGCTTGGACAGGCCTTGGAGCACCCTGGGACAGTGGAAGGTGTCCCTGCCCATGGCAGGGGTGCAATGGGATGAGCTTTAAGGTCCCTCCAACCCAAACCATTCCAGGATAATAAAGCCAGGATTTGAATCTGGACTCCACAGGACACTGGAGATAGAAAAATGCCTGATTGTTACAAGTCAAACAGGCCAGCTGGAGAGAAGTCCTGCCCACAGCAGCCTCCAGGTGAGATTATCTGCAAGGCAAAATCTCCCCAGTGTTCAGCTCCTTGGCTGCAGTCAGCTGGAGGGGGAGCTGGATCCCTCCAACCCCCTGACAGGAGCACTGGCTTCATTTTAGCTGAATCCATTCTCTGAATTCCCACCAGCCCCTTGTTAACCCTCACTCAGAACTCGTTCTGTCAATTCTGACCCTATCCCAGAATGTGCCACCTTTGATTTATAATTATCTGCCTTTTTACCAGCCTGAAAATAAAAGAGGGAGGTGACTTGGGGAAGCACCAGGTACCTTTGGCACTGAATGGAGCCGTGGAACATCTGCTGGGATCTTCCTTTAGACCACTGGGTTCTGCAGCACAGCTAAAGCTGCACCTGGCAGGAATGAAGGGACTCATCTGGAGATGGGAACAATTTGCCCTTCCAGCACAGGGAGGGGGAAGACAAGATGAGAGGGACCCCAAGGGGTGAGAAATTATTTTCAAATGGAAGTTTTCTGTTAGAAATGTCCAAACTGGGTATTTCTCCTCTTGCAAAGTTCTGGCATATCCTTTTTGAAAGGAAGCCTGAAACCTTTTGAAGAGAAATATCAAAGGAAACACTTCTTTTCTTTCACTGACATTTTTTCACAAAACTGAAATATATTCTTTGACAGACTACAGCGTGATCCAGATCCTCCATCCAAATGCAAATGGGCGTTTAGGAGCTCTTACCAACACATCAAAGAGCTCTAGGCCAGGCCTTTCTTTTTACTTCCACTGCAGCTGCTGCCATTCCTGTCAAGAAACGTGAAAATAGAGCAGGAAAAATGACTCCTGGTGTGGTTTTTTGGTGCTAATGCTTTGGAAGAGCTGCTCTACATTCCCTTTTCTGAGTTTATTTGCTGGTTAAAATGGCTGAGCCCAAGAAAGGCTCTGGCTGGGGTGAGGGTGTTTTCTCTTTTGGGAGCCTTTGGAAAATTCTCTCTGAGGGTGTTGAGGCAGATGGGGTGGGAAGCCCTGTCAGGTTCACACTGCACCACTGGCAATCCCATATCCCAGGAAAACACGAGCACAGCAGGATGGAAAAGGACAAGCAAAGTGACAGCAAAAAATCCAAATTGCTGGGAATGGGGGTTGTCTTCAGGAATGCTGTCCTGGAGGAGGAGATGCAGAGAACCCATCCAGGCTGCCATGTGCCATCCCCAGGTATTGCTGCAGCTTGGAAACGGGCAGGAAAAATGGGCAGCACCATGAAAAGGCCATTTTTCCTGAAAATCCACGGAAATACCGTGCTCTCTGACAAGTTTTTCCCCTCTCTACCCCCACTGTTGGTCAGAGGGATGCTGAGACTTGGAAATAACTGGAGCAGAGGCTTCAAGCACAGTGTGGGGTTTATTCTGAGTGACTCCAAGTGCACCTGAGGCTGTGACAGGGAAGGTTTGTGCTCTGTGGAACTGGAATGGGAACAGCCTGGAAATCCTCTCTCTGCACACCTGTGGAGAAACATCAGCAATGAAATATCCCTCTTTCCTTCCCAGGAATTGCCTTCTGCCACCCCTTATCAGCCACATTTGCCCCATTCTGTTTAAGCTGAGCTCCAAGTTGATGCTGAATTATCTTTGCTGTGTTTGGTAAGGATTAAGCAGAAGTTGTCCTGACCATCATGGAGATTGTCATTCCAGAGCAACCATTTCTTGTGCTAGTTTTAACTTTTCACACAAATGAGATTAGAAACACCAGAAAATTATTCTCTTTTAGGGGAGAAAAATCCAGCCAGGAATTTGTGTCAAGCTTTATTTGCTGTAATTTGCCATAATTTACCTGACTTTGTGCCTGATGCTTTTACCAACTACCAAAAGAGGAGCTGGGTTTCCTGAGGACTTTTCCCAGAGTATGGAATCTCCTTTGTTTTATGTGTGTGTGTCTATATATAAATATATGTGTGTGTGTGTATTTTTTATATTATTGAGTGTGGCACAGGACATCAAACCTGCATCATTTTTTTCCCCCTCCTAATGCCATATCTCTGGAGTCCTGTTTTTTTTGAGCTATTCCAAGAATGCTGCTGATGCCTGTGCTGTGGATGGATGGAAAACTCCTCCTGCCAATGGCCTTTGCAGCTCCTCAGTGGTGGCAGTAACATTTTGGTAGCCCTCAGCAGCTCAGAACAAACAAGGATGGGACCATCCAAGGAAAGACCTATTCCTTACCTGTGTGTGTCCACGTGGAATAATTCTAGCAGGAGAGGAGGAGGAGATGGTGGGTGGGCAGTGGCCCTTAAGTCCACACCAGTTCACAAAGCCTTGCAACATTATGTGAGAATCATTCCTGGGACAAGTTTCCAAATTGTTTAAGAAACTAAGCCCTAAATCCCATTAGGATTAAAGGCTCTGAGGCATTTGGGAAAATGTTACCCTTTAGGAGCCAAAAAGAGCCATGATTTTAGGCTGCATCCTCCAACCTTAGCAAAGGATTCCCTTTGTCATCAGTCCAGCCAAACCCTGCCTGCTCTGGGCACTGAGGTTCTCTGCCTTTTCCATTCATCTCTTTCTAAAGCTGTATCTCCCCAGCAATGATCCATTACGTGGGAATGAGCTTCCCAGGAGGAGTTCTGATGCCAGAAAACAGAAGAATTCTGGCTTTTCTCCGTTCATTTTTTCAACAAAGGTCTGAAAAACTTGAAAGAAGAAGAAGAGGGGAAAAAATGTTAATCAAACTTTGCCATGGGATATAATTTCCTGAGCAGGTTGGAGGCATTGGATGGATCCAGACCTGTGGTTAACCTTTCCCAGTTTTCCAAGGTGTTTGGGACCAGGATATATTCAGGTCCCTGACTGTATCCATGAGTAACCTGGGATGGTGGAAGGTGTCCCTGCCTGTGGCAGGGGCTTGGTACTGGATGAACTTTGAGGTCCTTTCCAACCCAAACCATTCTGGGACTCTGGGGTTCTGGGATTCTGGGATTCTGGGACTCTGGGATTCTGGGATTCTGGGATTCTGGGGTTCTGGGATTCTGGGACTCTGGGACTCTGGGATTCTGGGGTTCTGGGACTCTGGGATTCTGGAGTTCTGGGACTCTGGGGTTCTGGAATTCTGGGGTTCTGGGACTCTGGGATTCTGGGATTCTGGGACTCTGGGACTCTGGGGTTCTGGGACTCTGGGATTCTGGGGTTCTGGGATTCTGGGATTCTGGGACTCTGGGATTCTGGGATTCTATGGAATTGTTTTGGTGTGAAAATCAGGTTATCACAGCTGCCTGATTCTCAGGTTTTGGGTTGGGACAGCAGGAGCAGCTCAAATCCCTCAGAGAGCCACCCAGGACATCACAACCCTTGATGTCACATCATGGAAGGGCTGGGAGATGTTCCTGCCCCAAAAACCCACCCAGGATACACTGGGACATGACCAGAAGCCTGGGAAGGCTCTTTTCCCAGCTCCACCAAGCTCTGATGGTAAGGAGGATCTGCTTTTATCTCTGTGGGTATTAACGCCGCTATAAACTCCCTCACACTGCAGCTCCCATAAAAACAGAGAGGTGGGACTCCCGAGAAAGGGACACTTCCCAGCTCTGGAAATAGTGCAGAGGGGGGTTTGTAACAGCTACAACTGTAACTTAAAGAGAGAAAGAGTGGTATTCCAACTATTTTGTCTTTAAAAGGAAATACTGAATAACTTATGGATAAGACATTAACCCAGGCCTCGACCACTGCGGTTGTTAAAGAGCCCTCGGCACTGTTTGCAGGAGGGAAGGTGGAGGGTGTTAGTCTTGGATTCCTGCCTAAATTCCAGTTTAAGGAAATGCATCCCAACTACCTAAAGTTCCACCTGCGTTTTTACTGGGTCTGTATTCCCAACCACGGATCGATAGGTCTGAATTTCTCTGCCCTTCAGCAGTGAGAAAATAGCTGAAGCTGCAGGATGAGGCTGATTCAGTTTGGGAATCTGGCATTCCTCCTGCAAACCCTTCACTTTTGGGCTAAGATTTATTGTTTGTATCTCAAGCCTTTATCTTTAGGCTTGTTCAGAGGTGGAACAGGTCTCGTGGTGGAAATCTGGGATGTTTAATTATCAAAAATAGAGGGAGAAAGGGATCAGCAGAGCTGGGAGGATCCAGCACCCCCACTCTGGTCATATCCCAGAACAGAAAATTCCCTAACACAGAAAATTCTCTTGGACCCTCACATCGACTCAAGACTGGCCTCACTGCCAAAACTGTTTTTAATTACCCTCCCAGAGGTTGTTATCACTAACAGCTCATCATTTTAATGGGATAAATATCCATCCCCTCCTGCAGCAGGATCCAGCGTGGCACAGGCACTGCCGCATTCCAGCCCAAAGGTGGCCACACTGCATCCACGAATAAAGTGATCCCTGTAAAACAAGTTAAAAGCACTCCTTCTGGATGGAAAATGGGGATATTTGAAGACATTTATTTTATCTTTCTTTGGTTTTAAAGATCACATGCTACCAGCATGTGAAAAGGCATCATTTTTCTTCCCTGGAGTTATTTATGATCCTAATCCTGCTCCACCCTGCATGTTACAGATTGTGAGGCTTTCCAGTGAAACCATTATTGCTTTAAAAAGCAGATCAAATCCCATTTTCCCACCCTTTTATTTCACTTCATCTCCTCTGCACCCCAGCACAGGCACATTTTACTGGCAGGAATCAGTTTACCTGCGCAGCCATTCCCACAAATACAGTTCAGGTTCCAGAGCGTGCGGGGAACTGTAAATTTGAGGGACACTTTGTATGTGGATATAAATATTTTTCACACTTTGGTGAAGCATGTTTCACCTTGTCTTCACGAGTAACGATGTGCTGTCCCCTGCTATCCCAGTTTTGCATTTCAAAGCCACAGATTTCAGATTTCAGGGAGCATTTCCAAATGCTCAGGGGGGTGTTGGTGCTGCTGTCCTGGCGTGCAAATGACAATCCTGATGTGAAATGAGGATAGGATGGACCTGGTTGTGACCCTGGCACAGGGAACAGTGGGGTTAACAGGAATATTTATTATTTGATGGGGCAAACTAACTGTGAGGGTCCTGGCACAGGGTGCCCAGAGAAGCTGTGGCTGCCCCATCCCTACAAGTGTTCAAGGACACCTTGGATGGGGCTTGGAGCAACCTGGGATAGTGGAAGGTGTTCCACAGGATGACCTTTAAGGTCCCTCAACCCAAACCATTCTGGGAATCTCTGAAATATCAGAGGAGGAGCTTTATTGAAACAAATGCTGGTGGGACTGGAAGCAAGGGGGGGTTTCCTGGCTCTGTTGAGACCTGTGGCAAAGCCTGTGCTGCTTTTGTGAAAGTTGTAATTTAATTTTAAGGCTTTTGTGGTGTCTCAGGCAAAGGACTTGGTGGCTGAGCTGAAGGAATGGCTCCCCAAGAGCCTCCAGTCTTGGCTTGTGCTCAGCTGTAGCAGGGCAGTACTTCAGTACTGCTGTACTGTATTACAGTAATGTAATGGTTTTACGTCAAATTTGTTAAATTAGCGTTAAATTAAATTAAGGAAATTCAATTCTTGTTGTTCCATCATGGTGGCAGCCCCCGAATCCGTGTCCCTGACCAGTCCATCTTCCATCTCAGTTCCAATGGGAAGGTGTTCCCCATCCCCCTGAGCCCCTGCAGGAGGATATCCCCAACTCATGGACTGTTCCAGCTGGACATCAGCAGGTAGTGGACACTGCCTGCCCAGGCTTTCCCACTCCCTCTGAATTCCTGCTGGATTAGTGCTGTTCAGCTGGAAATAAAAAGGTGGCACACTTCATGGGCCCAGGCCTGGCTGGGCAGGCTGGGGAAGGATGCTGTAAATGTGTGGAGGGAAGCCAGTTGTATCCATGACATGCAAAGTGCCCCTCTTCCTCCAGATATTTTCCTCGCTTTGGAGCCACCCTGGTATTTGTAAGCAGTTGTCCATGTTTGAATCAATCAGGGCTCCTGCCCACAGAGGGGACACGTGGAGCAATCGACTCCAGGTGGGAAATGTGAGTTCAGGAGTGCTCTGAGAGCCACAGCTCACAGCAAAGCTCGTGGGGAAACAAGGACTGTGCTGGGGTGAATCAGGGGGAGATGGGTTTTACATCCTGTCCTTTTGCAGCCAAGACATCACAGGGTGTTTTTGCAACCCAGGGGACCAGGCAGATCCTCCAGGTGTGGGGTTGGAGAGAGGAAAACACTGATGGTGCAGATGGAACTCCCAGGATAAGGATTAAATAGCACAGAGAGAAAGGGGAATACCCTGGGAGAGCAGAGGGGCTGCTGCAGACAGGGGCTGTGCAGGCAGGGTGGTGCTGGTGGCTGTGGGAGATTTTTGGGCACATCCCTGAGTCACTGCAGGGCAGCCTCATCCCAGCTGTGTGCAGAGGGACTGGGGGCTGAAAGGGTTCCAGGGGCTGCAAAGGGAACAGGGGCTGCAAAGGGAATGGGGGATGCAAAGGGAATGGGGGATGCAAAGGGAACGGGGGATGCAAAGGGAACGGGGGCTGCCAAGGGAACAGGGACTGCTAAGGGCACTGGGGGCTGCAAAGGGAATGGGGGCTGCAAAGAGCTCTGGGGGCTTCCAAGGATGACACTCCGCAGAGCAGCAGAATTCTGAGCAGGATTTAATGTTGGTGTAAGATACCACACCATGGAGATACTCTGCTTGAAGGTCCTGCTGTGCTGATGCTTATTTTTCATGCACACACAAGCCCTGAGATGCAGAAACTTTGGAAAGACCACAGATGGGGCACCTATGCATGGTGTCCCTGTCCATCTCAGGAAAGTTCTGGCCCAGACTAGAGTGGAAGCACGTTTACTTCTTAAAGTGGTGCTCACACATGAACCTGGGCTCCTGGAGGATGGAGGAATCAGCCAGTTGGTTTGTTTAGGACAGAAAACACCTTTGGGCAAAGCACATTTTTTGGTGAGTCTGCAAGTCTTGAGCATCCCATGGGATGAGCGACCTGGTACTACAAATACCCATGAGAGGAAGGGGATTTATCTTCATGTGGGAGCTGGAGGTGGCATATGTAAGAGCAGGTTGAGCTGTGAGTGTGACTGGTACAAGCTGATGGAGCTTTTGGGATGGAATAGGTTTCCATTTTCCACCTTTCAGTCTAGAATAGGTTTCCATTTTCCACTTTCCAAGTCTTTGAGTCTTGGGCATCCCATGGGATGAGAGACCTGGTATACAAATACCCATGAGAGGAGGAGGATTTATATTCACGTGGGAGCTGGAGGTGGCATATTTAAGAGCAGGTTGAGCTGTGTCTGGTACAAGCTGATGGAGCTTTCAGGCTAGAATAGGTTTCCATTTTCCACCTTCCAGGCAATCACGGAGGAAAGAGATTGTCTCATTTTCTCGTGTACATATATCTCGTCTCCCAGTTGCCGAGGCAACACTGTATATGTTTGCAGGCTGGAAGGAACTGGGGATGGAAAATGAAGCCAGGGAGTGGACTGAGGAGAGAAGTCCAGCAGGAATTTTCCCCATGACTTTCGTGGCCGATTGGCGAGCACTAATTTAAACCTCTCTCCCGGGATTAGTCATCAAACCTGAGATTTTCATTTTTTATTATTTCAAATCAACCGCAGTTGCTCCTGGGAGGCTGTTTTTCATGTTGAAATTAACCTCGTGGAGATGTAGCCGGTGGGGGCAGCGGGCTGGGAGCCAGCAGGGAGGGGAATTCCATAGAAACACAAACAAGGTACAACATCTTGCTCCGGCCGCTGGAAAGCTGAGCCCAGGGGAGCAGCAGCTCCGTGGCAGTGCAGCCTGCTGCTTCCAGCCTGATGGGAGGCACCTGGATACCTGCATTTTCCCCATGGCCACTGGCATGATCGTGCTGTGTCTGCAGCTCCAGGGATTGGTTTTTTAGGATGTCTCCGGCACAGGGAGAAGCTGCTGCAAGGATCACCTGGAGAAACCCTGCACGAAACTCCTCATGCCAAGGAAGATGCTGGGTGCAACTTTGAGAGTCCTGTGGCACAACCAGAGGTTCTTAGAAGTTTCTTTTTCTCCCAGGTCTGGGGTTCATCATTTCCTGGCAGATCTTGCTGCCCTAACCCTGCCATGGCCTCGAATTTGCACTCTAGGTGAACACTGCCCCAGATTTGGAGCATCCCTTGGGCAGGGAATGGGAGTGAATCTGGAGGATGTGGGAGCAATTTTGTGGGTGCCGTGAAGAGCTGAAGAAGGACAATGTTGAGGATAATTAATTTCTCTATGTTCAGGCCCACTGCACTGCTCAGAAAGTCCAAGAAGCTTCCTGCCAGCTCCAGAGAGGTTTTTGGCAATTGTGCCTTTTAAATTCTTACTGATTTTAAGGTTTGTTTGTATTACTGTGAGGGTGCTGAGGCCCTGGCACACGGTGCCCACAGAAGCTGTGGCTGCCCCATGCCTGGGAGTGTCCAGGGTTGGATGGGGCTTGGAGCAGCCTGGGATAGCAGAAGGTGTCCCTGTCCATGGCAGAGGTGGGACTGGAATGGCTTTAAAGTCCCTTCCAACCCAAACTATTGGGATTCTTTCCTGCAGCCTGAATTGCCCTGGCAGGGACAGAGCCAGACCCACTCAGGCACCTCCCATCCACCCTTCCCATCACTTTTTCTCCCCATCCATCCAGCATTTTGACCCTCCATGGACTGTGTGTGACGAAAAACCCACACAAAACTCTTCAAAGCCTTTTGGGGGTTTGCTCCAGCAGAACTGACCTTTTCTCTACCTCCTCCCCTGCCTGTGAAAGGTGATTTGTGCTGCCACTTCAAAACGCTTGGCAGAAGGTTGGTATTTCTGCTGGGCCAAAATAAAAAAGCTTCCCCCCTTTTTTTTCATCTCCAGCAAATAAATAAGGCAGGAACTTCACAAGAAGGGAAGCAGCAGAGGTGGCAGTGCCATTCCTGCTGGCAAGCTGGCATTCCCCACCTCTGCTGAACGGGGTTCAGAGGGGACAGCTGGAATGTGCATTTCTAATCCCATCGTTGGATTTCCCTGCATCGGCGTTGGGGTTTGCATCCTTTTGTGTCAATCACTTGAGAACAGACTGGTAAATAGACAAAACTGCCCAGGGATTGGTGTTTGTGGAGAATGGGTTCTGTCAAAAATGGGTACGTGAGCAACCCAGCATATCCGAAAGGCCTGTAACCATTTCAGGATGAAGAAGTCATGTAGGAAGAAGAAGATGCAGAAAGTTGCGTACAAAGAAGAACAAAAGACGGTAAACAACTCCAGAATGTGGGAATCAGAAGAAAGCCAGAAAAAAAAAATCTATAATTTTGTTATGTATGTAAAAAGAATTAACCAATAGAGACTAGAAGGCTAATGTGTGCTTTTAGGTTTGTAAATGTAGATGGTGATAGAATAAGGGGTGGATTATGTCCTAGGTTACAATGTAAAATTGTGCCCAAGGTATGTATTCTATCCCCATGAGCCGTTGGAGCCAAGGTGGGGCAGTGTTTTTCCTTATCTTCTGTTAACGACCCTAACAATGCCTTGCCACATGACTCATAGATAACTTCCAATGGGAGCTGTCTCTGTTTAATGGGACATCAAGGCCCCACTGCATGACTCATAGAATGAGATTATCCCATTGTGAGAAGCTCNCCACTTCTTTTTCGCAGGTGTTCAAAAATCCTCCTCTCATGTCATATAGGATTCAGTAAGCGTGGGTAAGGAGGTGCTGGTGCTGAATTCCCCTGGGGTTTTTGTCAGCCTCCCTTCCCCTCTCTGGGCTCTGGGCCCTTCCCTGCTGGTGACTCTTGGCTTTGGGGCAGTTTCAAGGGGGCACAGAGGGGTCTGTCCGTCCATCCTTGGGGAGAACAGGCTGAGCGGGGTGTGGAAGTCTTGGAGCAGCACATGAAGGGTGCTTACAGCCAGAGTGTTTTCAGCTGTTGGGAAAAAAGGCTGTAAAATGTGATTCCCACCATTCCAGCCCTCTGGGCTCGGACTACATCAAATTGGGTATTTCGCCTCTGGCACAAACCAAAACCTGATGTGCCAGAGGATGGTAAAGCCCTCGCTTAATCCCTTTAATTGCTTAATACCACAGCCAGCAAGGAAATGTGTTCTGATCCCGTTAATCTTTGCTGTGAAAGAAAAGCTTTTGTAATCGTATCCATAGCTCAAACCCCCTTGTTCTTCCCATAGCCTAAAAACACACCCTTCCCTCGCCATCTCCAACAGCAGCACCTTCAGCTTCAGCTTTCGGTCTTAAAACCCCCCAAAAATAAAAAAAAAAGAAGTGAAGCACAAGGTCCAGCTCAGCAGGAGGTGGGAGCAGGATGGGCAAGGCAAAGGGGCTGCCCCCAATTCAGGGGATGCTCCAGGGAGCTGCCTGGCTCCCTGCCAAGGTTTTGAGCCCCTCCAGTTTCCAAAGCACCACACTTCATCCAAAGAGGAAGAGAGGAAAAGCTGGGAGGGAAGGAGGGAGGGTGTTTCTGGTATTGAGCAGCAGTGCAGGGCCATTTCTCTCGGCAGCTGACAGTGTAAATGCATTTCCTGGCAGGCAGCTCGCTCTGTATTAAAATTCTTGATGAAGATTATTAAAGTGTGTTTATGAAAAGCCTGCGAGTGCTTCTTGGCCTCGGAGCTGCCTTTTCAGAATGACATGTTTGGGTGCGGGCTGAGTGCTCAGGGGTTATTAAATCCAGCCTGGCCAAACCCACCCGCTCCCCTGGCTCCAGGTGGGACCTGCAGGAAGTTGGATGGTCCCAGTTTGGTCAAACAGGGAACCAGTGTGGGGTGACTGTGGCCACTGCAACTCCCACCCATCCCCAAAGCCTCGCTGCAAATGTATTTGAGTGAGTTACATGATTTTGGGGATGTGCTTCTGTTCCCCCAGGGCTGGAGTGAGGTGCACAGGGATGCTGAGGAGCCACTGGGCTGTGGCCACTCCATTTTCTCCCCTGACAGGGGAGCTGCAGTGATCACCCCTGCACTGGTGCCAGCAAAGCTTTTGGGAGCCATTCCATGCTGGAGACAGAGCCATTAAATTCTAGACATGGACAAATGTGGCAGTGCCACCTCCTCTGCTGGCACCTGGAGGTGCTGTCACCCTGTCACCCTTGGCCCCAACTCCCTTCTCTCTATGCTCTTCCCTTCCCAGCCTGAGGTAGGGTTTTTTTAACGTGGGAGACCAGGTTGTATATCTAAATATATGTCCTTACAAAAAAAAAAAAAAAGGTTCCAAGAACAATGGTGGAAAGAGCCCAAAAATGTGCTAAGAAGGATGAATGCATTAGGATTGGAGTCCAAGCAAAATATCAGAAGGGTGAATCAGAGAGAAGGAAAGGAAGGGGAAAGAAATAGAAACGTATGGAGTTCTTAAAAACCCATTTTTTCCTTTTAATGTTAATGGCAGCTTTTCAATTTGAGCTTTGAGTGCTGGAGAAATGTGTCCACTGCTGCTGCCTGGAGCTGTGCTCTGAGGGGATGCAAAGACATTGTTGCAGTGACACGTTCAATCTGGTCTCAGTCCAGCCCCATTCAGAAATACAGAATCGTTTGGTTGGAAGGGACCTTTGGAGGTCACATTCTTTGAGGAACATCCCTTATTTCTTTCAGGTTTTTCTCTGGGGTTTCCCTCTTGGCTCCTGCTACCTCTGGCTCATCTCTAAAACTTCACGTGAGCTGCAGAGTACCCAGCACATCCTCCTGACCCTGGGGGATCAGGGGCAGCGTGCCCTGGGCAAACCTGGCATTGTCCCCCTCCTCCTTCCAGTCTAGTTCAAAGCTCTTCCCCTTGGAGAAAGGTGAATCCCACCTGATGCCAGTGATCCACAGGCCATCCCGTTAGTGCCAGGATAAGGGGGAATCAAACTGCCAGAGGGCAGGGATGGATGGGATATTGGAATAAATCCTTCCCCGTGAGGGAGGTGAGGCCCTGGCATAGGGTGCCCAGCGCAGCTGTGGCTGCCCCTGCATCCCTGGAAGTGTCAGCTGGACACGGCTTGGAGCAACCTGGGATGGTGGAAGGTGACCCTGCCCAGAGTGGAACTGGACGAGCTTTAATTCCCATCCAAACCATTCTGGGATTCTGGCTGTAGATTGAGCAGGTCAGCAGCCCAGCAGGATAAAATATGTGGGGGCTGCTGAAGGTGGAGCACATTTCCTGGAGCAGGGACAGCCCTGTGTCCTCTGCAGGGGCATCACCCCGGGGTTTAGGCTGCTTTTCTGTGTCTGGCTGTGGTGTTTGGTGGTTGCTGCAAACTGGAGCATCAGCCTGGGTGTCCTGGCAGATCTCTGTCCCCTTTCCTGCTCTGGGCAGGCCAAACCCAAGTTGTCTTGTCCCTTGTTTCCCCCTATTATTGTTGGATCTGTCCCCTCACTTCTCCCGCAGCTCAGACCCCTTCCCACATCATCAGAGGTTCCAGCCTCAGGAGTGCCGATTGCTGAGGGCAGATGAAGAGGCCAGAAAACAAATATTGTAATAAAATCTTCATTTTGGTTGTGTGAAAGGGGAAGAATGAGGGTCAATGAGGATGGAGTGGTGGCTGCAGGCAGAGGTGGGAGGAGAACTGGGACACCGAGCCCAAATTCATACCCTGGTGACTGTGACATCCATCAGGGTTAAAGACAATCTGTGTCTCATTAATCATCTGCTATAAACAGAGGGATACTCACTGGAACAGAGTGGTGTCACTGGATGAATGGCCTCGAGTTGGAAAATAAACATTTCAAGCTCTGTCTCGGCGTTTATTTTTGCTAAATGCCTTCTCTGCACCCGGCTGTTCTGCTCACAGTGGGGAGCCCCAAATCCATCCCCAGGAGCAATGCTGGAGCAGGGACTTGGGCTGCTGGGTGAGGAATGCACCAAACACAGTGCAGGAAAAGCCCTGGAGCAGCCACAACAGCCTGCCCTGGGTGCTTTTATGCTTTCAGGGTGAGCTGAAGGGTTTCTCTCTCGGTATCCCTCAGTTTTAGCAGGTGGGAAGTGCAGCAGCGTGGTTGGGCTTGGGCAGGATTGCATCCTTGGAATCCCAGCCTGTGGTCAGCTGTGACCCAGGGCAGTGGCTCTTGTGTCTCCATAGATGCTCTCCACATTCACACCCCGCTGGATTACCACAAACCACAGTTGTTTTTTCTTCAAACCTCTCACTGCTGTTGAGGTTTTTTCCCTCCCCACTTCCCTCTGCACAAACCCACCAGGTGCAGTCTGGAATCCACGCTCACCCCAATATGTCTTTATTCTGATTTATTAACGTGGTTATTGTATAGATGATTAGAGACATATTAGGGGAGATTTTACCACCTCAGAGCAGACGTGGAGCTGTTACAGAGCAGTTAATCCGTTACAAATATGGTTTTAATCATGCCACATTTCACACGATAACTGTCCTATTCACTGTAATGGATAGCTGGCAACCTCAGCAGAAAGAATTTAATTTCAAGCTATTTTTTTTTTCCCCCACAGGCTCATTAACTTCTGCTGCTCAGGACATATTAACAAAACCACAAGTGGATGGCTCAGCTCCGATATCCAACCCTTCCCCATCCCACGAGGATCCCAGCTGGTGCATTTGCTGTACAAGGATCTTCACAGGGAGAGAGATTTTCTGAGCCCTGAGCAGGTGAGTGGATTTTCCTGCGTCACTGGATCTGTTACCTGATTATTTTTACCATATCTCAGTGCACCTTGTTCCACCTTTGCCATGCTGCCTGTTGGGGTTGCAAGAAGCTGGAAGTACATCATATCCCCCCTGTTGTGACATCAGGAATAATAAATTCCATTAGAAGTGGCATTTTGGGCTTTAGGTTTCTGCTGGTGAGAAGAAAACAAGACTCCCCCAAGCTCAGCTATGCTTGGTAGGAAAATAAATGACATAAACGCTGGCTTTTCCTGTGCCTGCTGACTTGACATGCCATCCAGCCTGGTTCCCATCCATCTCATCAGCCATTCCCTAGGATGGGCTGCTTACAGGAGAAGACAGGTTGAGAAAAGAAAGCATTTCCACTGAAATGAAATTATTCTAGCTGGAAAAATAAACTCTTGACGCAGCTCGCAGCCAGTGCCTGCCTGGTGCCTCCCCAGCTTGGCAGGAGGTGCTGCCATGCAGCAGGAGGGCTCCCTGCCATCCCAGCTGCTCCGTGCCGAGCCAAGGGGATGCAGATGTGTGGGACGCCCTCAGTCCCCCAGTGTCAGGATTTTAAGAGAGACAGGACCACTGGGAGTTGTCTTAAAACCTGATTTATTGCTCTTCTTCTAGGGTTTCATGAAAGGTGAGAACGTCTTCACCACATAGACCAGGAGTTCGTGGCCAGTGGGCACAAGACCACAGGTTACAAGGGGTTTTAAAGGTTTATTAGCCAATAATCTGCTGCCACACAGATTGTTTTAACTTTCACACCTATGGCTAATTGGTGTGAAATATTTAATAATAATCAAACTGTGTCACACATCCTGCTGCAATGAGGACAATTTTATCCAAACATATAATGACACACAATCCTACAGAACAACACTTGAAAACTTCTTATTCCCTTTATAACTACTCCTATATCTTAACTTTAAAACCTTGGAACTTTCCACTACCTAGCTTAATGTGTTTCTGCTTAAACTACAAACCCACACTCTTGCTTATGGTCTCTAAAGCTGGCAGCCTTTTCCA
>VWYN01011607.1:0-16936 GCA_013400075.1 Hippolais icterina
AAGGAAAAATGAATGCGAAAGCATAGAGTTAGGGAGAAAAGCAAGTGTTTTTAAGTATTTTGCAATCATACATCAAAATGATAAACCAAGACCTGCTAGTACGTCAGTATGATCATGTCAAAGCCCTTTGAAAATGTCAACCACTTCATATCAAGGTATTCTTGAATCAAAAATGCTGTAAAGAGCTATATTATTATAGTAAATAAAAAAACGCGCGTAAAATCAGAAATTAAACAACTGCACAATGTTCTCCTTTCATTAAGAGGTCTTAAGATTGAACTGTGATACTCAGTTGTTTTAAGCTTATTGCTTTGTAATGGAGCTAATAAGAAGTATAGGAGGGAAAAAAATGTTCATGATTCAGTCTTAGTGTAAAAAAGACTGACTCAGCTCCCTTGATTTCATTCCATTTTAATTCACTTCTCTCCAAATGAAATAATCCCAATATTCTTAAAAGAAATTATAATGATATAATTAGTCTTTATTCAGCAGATAATTCAAGAGTGTTTTTTAGAAGATTATGTTTAAGTTTCAGAAGCTCCCTCTTTCCAGGAAGGTTAATTACTCTAATGTGTTTATCTAGTTCTCTATCGGTAATACCCTATGTCAGTCACATGGCAATATCACTTTAAAAATAGGGCAGATTAAACAAATCTCTTTACTTGTCCTGTAAAAATATTGGTTGCAGTTTAAAATGCATTTTCCTAAGTACGCCATTAATGGCTTGTCTTCTAAAACATTAAGGCATATGTAACTATAGTATTATGTTCTTCATAAACCCTGAGGCAATGTTGAAAGAAGATAAACAGTGACTTAATTCTAACTGCTATAGGCTAAATCTAAATGTGCTCTGAATAGATAAGATCAAAATTAAGCAATACTCAAAATCTGCCTATGCAAAACAATGTGCACCTGCTAAATTCTACCACAGATTATGCCTGCAGATTTCATGTTTAATATTTTTAAACAGGAAACAAAGTGTACAGGTATGAAAAAGAAAACAATTTATGTCACACTTAAAACATTTAGCTATGTTGTGCAAAGTGCTACATGGTCTTATTGTAACAGAACACAAGTTCTTGCAGGATCAGGCCCAAATCTAACACCTAAGTAACGCAGTGCTTATGCAAAAGCATGTCTAGCTTTTGCTTCAATGTCCTGAAGCCAAATTGAAATAATTCATATGCATAATTTTAAGCACAGTCTTGGGCTCAGGAGGGGGTTGACCACCACCAGCAACACCTCCTTCTTGTGAGAAATGCTCAATTCTGCCACTAGAGAGAGGCCACCACCTCTGCTGGCACTGTCCTTGTCCCCACAATGAATGGTTTGGAAAGGGAGTAAGCATGTTTGCTGATAATAATTAGTTAGGGCAATATGGACAAGGACCTTAGAGGAACTTTAAAAAGACATTGAAATGAGCTAGAAAAAAAGGGTATCATTTCTATTTTAACCTAAAGTGACATAAAGGTTAAAAAAATTCCTTACCTTTATATCCAAGATGATGAGCACTGAGCTAGCTATTGCACAGAGGTGAGATCTTGGGTGATGGAAGTCATAAAATCGTAGAATCATCAAGGTTTAAAGAAAGACCTTCAGGACCATCCAAGTCCAACCATCCACGTAGCATTGCCCCTGTAACCCCTAAACTACTACACCACATCACCCAGTGACAGAGCAAGAAGCCTCCTGAACACCTCCAGGGATGGTCACTCTACCACCTCCTTGCGTTACCTCCTCAAATGCCTGACCAGCTGAACAGTGAGAATATTTTTTTGGGGACCTGATCTAAATGTCCTGTCTCGGCTTAAGGCCATTTCCTCTTTTTCTCTCACTGCAGGCACCGTGGAAAAGTCCACCCCCCGCTACCTCACTGCACTCCCTCTTCAGGTAGTTGTTGAGAGTGATGAAGCCCCCCACAAGATTCCTCTTGAGACTAAACACTCCCAGCTCCTTTAGTCATTCCTCATAAGACATTTTCTAGACCCCTCACCAGTCCCACTGCCCCTCTCTAGACAAGGTCCATCACATCAAACTCCTTCTGCAAGTGAGTAGCCCAAAAGTGAATGCAGTACTCTAGGAGCAGGCCACCAGTGCCCAGCATGGGGACAATCCCTGCCCTACTCCTGCTGGCCACACCATTGCTGATCCAGGCCAGGATTCCACTGGCCTTCTTGGCCACCTGGGCACACCCTGGCTCATGTTCAGCAACTGCCAACCAGTACCCTCAGATTACTATCTGTCAAAGAAAAGAACAGCCTAATGCTCAGCTCTGATCAAAAATGCCTATAATATGTTTTAATTTGTTAAGAAATAGAGACCAAAACAAAATATCTTAGGTATTTTTGCCTAAACTGGAGACAGATGTTCAGGATGCAAAAAAAGTTGGTTTCTAATATCCATTGTCCGTTATTATTCATAATCAGAGGATTAGTCTTGCAAAACAAATACTGGACTGCTATTAGCAACACAGGAAAAAAAGTAAAAATTAGAGCCTCAATGAAAAATTGTTTCAAAAATTAGTATCTTTACCTCAAACACTCAGTGATTACACTAGTTACATTTTTCATTTCATCTAACAACTTTCATTAGTTTTCTTTCAGAAATAACTGAATTAAAATAAATGTTCTTATGAAAAGCAGATAAAAGTTACTCTTACCAAAAAAAAAGACCAATAGATGCAGCACTGATTTTGACAAGGGACAAACAGCGAAATCTCTATCATTTTACTATAATAATTTCACAGGAGGCTAATGGTTTTCCAGAAGTAAACATCTACATTTCTTCAGACTATTTTTATTGCATGTGTCCATACAATTTTGATCTTGTCTTGTGTCTCTAGGCACTAAGACAAATAGAAACCAAATAGTAACGACCTTGGAGGTTACAGTGATATCCCAGTGAGTGAGCTATTGGAATGCAGACCAAGTTATTAATTATATTATGATAGTCAATGCAAAATCTAGCTGAATTCCACTACACAACTGTGCTGGCATATTACAGAACAGTCCCTGTTCTAGAAGAATTCATTCAAGATTGAAAATTTAGGTAAAGCAGAAAAAATGGTTAGTCTAGACTTATTGAATCAGAAGTGAGCCAGAATGATGCCAGCAATAAAACATGAAGTTTAGCAGAGTGTATGGAGACTCATGTTTCTACCTCCATAAAGAAATTAAAATAAAAACTGTCAGGGTACTGGAGTCAAAACTGAAAAAAGATGGGAATTACCCTGTTCCTGAAAATCTGGGTGCTCTCCAGTAGTGCCATTATCCTTCTACACAAAGATTGCCTTCATTTTCCCCTCAGCTGCCTCAAGACATCCCTGCAATAGCCTCCTCAGCACCATAGCATGTTTTCAGGGTATGATGCTGGAGCAAGAGAAGTATGGACTATGATAGAATCTCCCAAATATCCTCCTCAAACAGAAAAGGAGATATCACTGTAGGGATCTGCAACCAGTTTTTATTCATTATTTCAAACACTGAAGTGATTCTGAAAAGGTTGGTTAAGTGACTACATTAAAGTGGTATCACAGGGACTAAAAAGACAAGTACAGATGAATGGCTGCAGGAAGAACATTATGCCTTTAAGAATACTGACAATTTCAGGGTGTATTAACCTTGCTTTTCTGTCAAATTCATTGAACTTCTATTCACAGCCATCTCTTTGCATTGCGGGAATAATTTGCCAGAACAGGGCATTTTAAATTCATACTAGAGAACACTAGAAAACAGAATTGTTATTTATAGCTGGGAGTACTTGTACCAGAAATATGACTGATTTTTTCTGGCCAGGAAACACAAAAGCACGTGACACATTTATTCAGTGAAAATCAGCTGAAATTTGAAGACCAGCTTTACTTTCTGTTCCAGCAGATTTTTTTTTTTTTTCAAAAATAATCTAGCAAACTGTTTCTAGTCAATAAATTTGGGAAAATGCCACATAAATAGTGAACACAGAAAATTAGTTTCGACTAATTTTGACTGCTTAATACTAATCTAGAGGAAAAATGGACTAATCTGTTTGTCAGGATCTTTAAGCAAGCAGACATGCTTACACTGTAACGAGACTGTTCTGCAAATAGCAGCAGGTCCCATTTTGTTTAGTTGTGGATCTCGCTAACTCCAAATTTGCACTGCAGTGTAACCAAGACCAGTCAGGCATTAAATAAGGAAACTAGCATTTCTGGAATCATTTATAGATGGGGAAATTAGTATTTCTAGAACAAGCTACATTTAGTTGAGGAAGCAATAAAGAACCCATGAATTATTCCACGTGAAGAGAGAGAGCTTCTAATAAAATGCATCTGAGGTAATAACAGTCTACACTGCAACAACACAAGGTAGGCATGAAAATTATTGTAGAGTTTTATAGCTTCAAAATCTATGCCGTTTCTATTAAGACAGTGTAAATCCTTAAGTATGGCTGGATGAGGAGTTTTGGCTTGTCTCAGACAGACGAAACCAGATGGACACCCCACAGGGTTCTCTCTACATCTTGCGCAGCTTTCTCCCTTGATATGAACAAGGATATTCCTCATCTTTTTTAATTATAAACTCAGCATTGTTTAGAAAATCACCTATGCCTACTTTCAAAAGCATAAAAATGTGTTTTCTTCCTCAGAATAGAACAGTGTACGTTTCAGTCATGTGTTTGTTGCTCATGTGGTAAGTGCTAAATTAAAAAACAATACTATAAGTTAACATGTGATTTGAAATTTTGACTAATAAAAGCATACATTAAAAGGGCATACATTACCAAAAAAAAAAAAAAAAAAAAAAAAAAAAAAAAAAAAAGAAAAAAAAATTTAAAAGTGTTGCTAGGACGAGCAACTTTTCAGCCTGNAAAAAAAAAAAAAAAAAAAAGTTTAGCAATATTCTAAGAGAAAATGTCTGTATTTATGCATTCTCGATGGAGACTATACTATTTGAATAGTTCCACAAAATAATAACAGTTTAATTTTGTAAATTCAAATGTTCCATAGATTAGATATGTGTTAGACAGGCTTATTTAATAAAACTTTTGCCTACAGAGTGAAACCTACATTTTCCTTTTCCTCTGCCTTCTAAGAAAATTACAGCAATTCCTGGCTTAAAAATAAGTGAACAGTTGTAGTCATACTCCTTATGTTTCTTTTGCTGTTAGTCAAGAAAAATAGAAGTCTACATTTTTATGACATGATAGTGTCAGAAATATTGGTGAAAAAAAAAACAAACCTCTGATACGGGGTAAATTACTAGTGTTACTCGTTCAAAGATGTTGCCAGAACCTAACCTTGCTTTTCTTATAACTTATTAAAAATGCGTATACAATTAGTACATAATTTCCCTATTTTCACTGAGAGGCTGTAAACCTTATCAGTGCCATTCCATTGACTCTACAAGTAAAATTATTAGGAAGCATGTATTTCAGCTGCGGGTACACTGGGATATGTTTTCTGTTAATTGTTCTGTACTGCTTTATAATTATGCTTGGTTTGCTTAGATTTGCTTGTAATTAGTAATTTTTATCGGGCCGTATTTAATTCAGTCTAGCTTGTAATACTATATAAAAATAGAAATAATTTTATTAGGGAAATACTTCGGGTGTACTGAAGAACCTGCTTAGAGTGCACTGAACAGATGAATAAGGTTACCCTCGATTTGCCTCTCTAGCAGGTAACAACCCTGGGCAGACTCCTGCTGCACCTGAAACAACGTGACTTCGTGTTATCCAATTAGTGAGACATGCCTCCACAGGAATTAAGGTGCAAACAAGGCCACATACCAAAGTAAACAATATGGATTTTATTTAACTATGACTGTGAGGTAGAGAGAGAGAGAGAAAGAAATAGAAAGGAAAGAGAAAGGGGAAAAGGGGGCACTTCAACATCAAATAAAGTAATTTCAGGTAGGACTATAGTGCAATTAATGAATATAAAACACCATTTGATGCAAGATTTCTTAAGAACTTGTCAATGGATTGTGTAAGAAGTGAATATCTTTGTCCTACTTAGCGGAGACAAGGGCAGAGATTGCATTATCGTCTATAATACAAGAACTGAAGCAAGTCTTTGTTGCCTACACTAGCAATTTTAATGTCCTGCTTGTGATACTGGCTTTTTTCATCTCGCGGTCTTGTGATACTGTGTTTAAAGTCATTATTAGACTAGAATTCATCATCTGGGTCATAGATTTTGTTTAACTATTTGAGCCAGACAATACTAAACCTAGACTTGATTCTCTCCAAGGTCTTTTAATGAGCTAAAGTAGCTTTTTTTTATTACTTCTGTGAAAATACTTATAAGTATGTTCAGTTTATTCATATCCATTTCACTTGCTCCTCCAGAAGATCATTTCATTTTCCCCTCCACAACATTAATTTACTCCATTTATTGGAAAACTGATGAATGATGAAGCTCACAACTCAAGTAACAGACACGACAAAATTTCACCTTGTAATATTAGGTGTCTAAAAAACTGCTTACTGTGAAGAAATCAGGATAACATATTTTCAAAGTTTTCATATTGCTCTCTTCATGAAGACTTTTTTTGACTTTGGTTCAGGATTAGTTTTGTAGCTTAACAGAGAAATGAATGGATCTCAATGTCAAATGAAGATAGAACTTAAAAAAAAAATCTTATCATCTGTAACAAACTGTTGTCGATTTTACAAAAAATTATTTACAGACATAAAAACGCCTACCCTCTCTCACTGACTCTTAGCAGTTTTAAGTACAAGATAATATACTTCCATCCACAGTCCCATGGTAAAAGGTAGCCAAGGAATGAGCCAACAGTAGCTCCTATCCTCCAGTGGAAAGGACATCACATTGAAAGTGAATGATGCAGTAGAGAGAACAGAAGAAAATAAGAGGAAGAACCAGCATTGTATAAAACCACTAAAAGTCTTATTCCTGCAATAATATTGAAATAAAAGAAATCTAAAGCAATAAGAGTATGAAGATTCAAAACCAACCTTGCATTAAAAGCAAACAAGCAAATAGAGTTAAAGAGATAAAATGAAAGCTCAGGTTGAGGACACAATTCTCAATACGTCCCTGGAAGCATGGTCTGGAAGCACTCCAAGAGATCAGACTGTCTGAAGGTAGGATTACCTACACCTACAGCACTTACCTGACCTGGATCTTGTGGAATACCTCTGGTTATTTGTGTCTGAAGCACTATTTATTTCCTAAAGTATTTTTTTCTTTTCCCAGACTGTTTAGTTCCCATACCACCATACTTCACTTACACAATAGCGTGACCTCCATGCAAACAAAGTGTACTCAAGTGCAATCTAAAGGACAACATAAAATAATACCAAGATGATAATATCCAGTGTCAAGCAAAACACAAGAAAGTAGAAATCAACTGAATTTGCAGCATGGTACATTAGTAAATACACCATTTAGCCTTAATTAAATTACTCTATTTAGTTTTTCAACTTTACATCATTTTCAGTGTTACTTGAAAACTAAAGAACTGAATATAGAGCATGCTCCAGTATGCTCCAGAAATACGACACAATCATCCCCTGGTGGCAGGGATATTGTCACTTCCCATGAAATAAAATTCAATACGGTTATGAAGATCATATAAAGTCTAAATGGCAGGATTAATTTATAAGGGCTGAAGTCCTATTAAAGATGTTGCATTTCTCCTTAGGTTCTTTGAATGTTATAATAAAACATCAAGATAAGTAAGGTTTTGTGACAGCCCATACAGTTTTATTCTGACTCTACTTGAAACAGTTTTAGTATTTAAAAAAAAAATGCCATCTACCTCTTCTCCTGAAAACTACTTACTGGTAGGTCTTCTCAAAGTAGCCTAATGCAAACCACCAGAAATCAATGTCTCAATGATTTAGAATCACAGATGATAGAATACTGCGAGCTGGAAACAACCATCAATCCCAACTCCTGACTGCATAGGACAACCCCAAAAAATGACACCATGATTTAAGAAGGGACTATTAGTCATACTAGCTCTGACAACAATACCACTAGCTTCTATAATCGTTTAGGAAATTGCTTACTTCATGATGACAGAGGCAGACCCCTGTTTCAGACCATCCCACAGGACATATGCCTGAGTTACCATGGTACAGACCATGCTGAATAGCAAAACCCTACCCTTCTCTGGCCTCTATGTCTTATATTGTCCACCCAACCACATCTGGTTCAAGGCAAGTCTATACACTTAGGGGCAAAGTATTTAGAATGATTTTGAAGCCAGTTTTGAAAAAAAAAAATCCTTGGCACATAAATGTTACATACCACAGGCTTTCCCCAAATGTTATCTTCATGATAATTTTTACATGATAGCTTTTTATTCTTGAAAAAGCAGAGAAGGTATGAAGACCTTAAGAAGAGAAAAACTGTTAAATAATGTATGCTGTAATTGAAAAGTAAAAGCCAGACAGCATCAAGAGTGTTCCAGGCAGTATAATGGCTTTATCTGTTCCTGAAAATGAGTCATTCTATTTCAGCAAATGTATGGTCGCCAATCTTAGTCTGCATAAAAATATGCTATGATTTTATGTAACTCAGTAGTAGATCTGATACAAAATATATATATATTTCAGACTGGGAAACACATTTCTTTCAAAATGAAAGAACATCACTTCTTCCAACATTTCTTGGAGGAGGAAGAGCAAGGAAGAAGTTAAGGACTTGATAACATTGAAATATCCCATCTTCCCCTGCTAAAACAGTCCATCTTAATTAAAGAATATTCTTTTTTGTTTCCTCCTTTTTGTAAACTTGACATAATTGTATTTTTTTCTTCATTGAAGCAAAGGAGGATTTCAAAATCACAAAATTCCTTACAAAACAGAAATGCTAAACGAGACAGTGTCACACAACCCTAGCTGCTGAAGGGTCTCCTAAAGTTACATTCTAAATTGTGTTCCTTCATTTACCAAGTTGCGTGTCATCACCCTCTAAGTGATTAAAAAACCCCAAAACCTTCATTTAGAGTGTACTGAAATAATAATCACAAATCTGCATTAAGAAAACTATCACTATAAAAAGTCATAAATAACTTCTTCCTGTATTGTCTTTCCTTATGATTAGATTGCACTCTGAATCTAATGTGCATACATGTCTTTCACCTGTGGATACGTAAGGATAAATATATTCCACTAGTTTATTTTTCCTAACAAATTTACCTTTGAGCTTACAAATGACAAAAATGAGCTCTGAGCTAACATTGCCTCTTAAAGGGGATGAGGAGTGGGGGGTAATCAAACATTCCATGCAAACATATCAAAAATCATGAGCACTTTACAGAGCTGAATAATAATAGACAGAAACAGAATTATTACAGTGTATTGGCATTGACCATTTTCTCAGCAAAGAGCAGCTGTTAATAATTTTTCCATGAGCTGCCAGCACTGACATTTTAAAAGCAATTCTGTCACCAGTGGCTATAAACACCTTAGAGTAATGTGACAACTGTCAAGGCTCAGGAAGGCAAATAGAGAAAAGTTAATTTTCAATGTCTATAAGATTATTAAAAAAAAAGAAAGGCAGAAGAGTTAATAAACATATTAGCTTCAATTTGATGCTGAAACTTTGGAAAAATTTATATGCAGACATGCCATCTGCCTATCTTTTAGAGTGAGCCAGAAAGTTGTACTCATCCCAAAAGCCTCTACAGCTTCAAACAAAACACAGACGTTTCTATGTGCACCATTAACACGTCCAAGACATTTCTGCAATGTAATAAAAAACAAATACAGAGGCATTTCTCCTGTGGAGCCTCGAGGCCAGACCACTTAGTTGAGATAAGAAATAGATGAATTATTTCCTTAGAACAAAATGGAACCACTTCAATAGATCAAAAAGGGAGTACATAGTCATCTGATCATTGGGACCTCTCAGTAGGGGGTATAGGAGTATAAACAGGCAGGGACTTTATCTGATTTTCCTGTGCTCAAAATGATTTATCTCATTTACTGAACATTACCCTTTTTGGCACCTCTCTCTCTCTCTCTTTTTCCCTTTTCCCCCTCACATCGATGAAAAATATTCAGATCTGAGGTTTTTCCACACTAAAAAGCTGTCTTTGGTAGCATCACTCTTTCTTTTTTTTTAAATTATTATTATTATTTTTGGCAACATGAATTGGCATCGGCTGTGAAAGCTCACAATTTGCAGAAAATGCCAACTCTAATTATCCTAGAGCCTTAACTTATCACTGCCAAAATGAAGGCAAGATTGGCATGCCACTTGGGTGTGTTACAACACAAGGTCAGACATTGCTACTGCTGTTACTGGAATTATCTACAGTGCATAAAAATAGCAGAACAAGAAAAGAAAATCCCTACTAATAGATAAAGGCATATTTAATCATCTAACAGTGGAATTTTCCCTTCATTGGTTACTTCCCTACCACCTTCTCCCAAAGAAAACAAATGTGTGGACACAACATCCAAGCCTAAGCAAGTTACATACATGGAACATAAAATTCACTACAGACAAAAAATATTTTTAAGTAATTTTAAGTATGTTTTTTCAATAACTGAAGCTTGCTGGCCTTGTAACCACCCAGCAGAGTTGATATCATTATTTTTGATATTTTTATATCAATCATGGAATTGCAAAGAAAAGCTCTAATCCCAATGTGTCTTCAAGGAAATTAACAGGTTAAAGACCATCTGGGAGTTTCCCAGTGTCCCCTCCCTCCCAATACACTTATTCACGGGATTCCCTCACAATTGTATCTTGAATACATAGAGTCAATTAATTTAAGACTTTATGAAAAAAAAAATACTCAAACCAACAAAACTTAACTTCTTTCTAATCTCTGTGAAAGGTCTTTATGAAACAGTACATGGCAGGTGATATGTCTTTTCAGAAATACAGGTTGCTAAAAGAACTTGAAGCCTGTCTTCTATTTAGAATTTGATATATTCAGGTTCAAGCCTTCAAACTATCTTCAAAGTATGCCATGTTTCAGCTGTGAGACCTAAAAGTCTGTAAAATTCTCAAAAAGGAAAACTGTAGAAAGCAACAATCCTCCCCGGAAGAACTAAACATTTTACATCTTCATTAAAACTTGCATTTCTTTAAAAAGTCTTTAACAAATAATAAAAAACCTCATCCATGAATAAAAGAATTCATATTACATCTACTCTGAAAGAAAAATAAATCAAACAAATCAGTTTTAAGGAGCTTCAGAAATAAGACTTATGAAACAATATTGACTCAGCTGGCATTAGACAGTGCTCACAGAAACATAATAGAAAGACGATCTGAGGCACACAGTAGCTCCCTAACAGCTGCAAACAAAGGCAACAGGGGACAAATCTACTTGCCTAAGAACTGCAGCAATCTCAAAGCAATATAAATGTGGGGTACATTTAACACTGGGCTTAATGTGGGCACAAGGGAGCAAGACCAGCAGAGCATCAAGAGGGGCTTGTCTCTAAGAGCCCATTCAAGTTTTTAGAAGCCTGCACTCTGGTAGGTACAGAGGTTGCTGTAACCCCATTGATCTTAAGAAATAAACAGGATAAAAGGATAAAGACGTGAATACTGGTGGATCAGGATCTGTGATAGCTAATCTGCACTACAAAGAGAAAGAACATTTTAGTGATCCTTTTTGGCAACTGCTGAGTCTCACAACCTCGTATCAATGGCATACCTAAAAAAGCATAGTACAAAGTGAATTTGTAACACTTTGTTAAGAATGGTGCTATAGCATCAGGGAAACAATTGACAACAATTAAATGTAAGCACTGGTATATATTTAATATAATTCTGGATTGCTGTCAACTGTGTCAAGGTTATAGGCCAATCTGTGTTACCCTTAGAGTTCCAAACTCCAGCTGGATCCCAATTTAAAAAGTGCTGACTGTCCAGAAATTAGCTGAGAGAGGACAATATAACCTTATACCTTAAAATGCATTTTTATATGCCAAGGACACTACAGCAAACAAGCAAAAGGGGAATCTTCAGCTGTCTACTAATTTTAGGTATCTCAGTTTTGGAATTCCACAGATAACTCATACTCTACTCCTTCAGGGAATGAGGAAAAAAATGTGGCAAATCAAGAACTCTGAATAGATGTCACTGGGGAAAAAAAATCCTTAAAAGTTTTTGATGTTTCACGGAACAGGCAAAAACACCCCATGTCACAAGAGAAGTGCATAATCACAATGCAGGCTTAGAAACTGGATTTCAGTTGAAGAAATTGCAAGCTTTGAAAGATACATTAACTTACAACAGATAGAATAGCAGCCTTTATTGATGCTGGTGCACTTAGCATGACAAAAAGCTAGAATACAATATCTTTACATGCCAGCAAAGACAGTATGATGAATTACAAAGGTGTTATTCAGGGTAGAAACATATTTTGAAGAATAGTATAAAATAAAAGTCATGTCAGGCATTTCTCTGAAGATATGCAAATTTTTTTACTCTAGTCTTTTTAATGCCAAGCTCCATTTTCCTGAGCCATTTTGGCTCTCTGTTTCTTATACAGATTAGATATAAGGGCATCAGATCTGTGTAAAGCTAGGCTACCTTTTATCATTTTTTCAGCTACCAATAGTTTATCTCATCACAGTTTCAATCAGTAAGTAGATTAAGTCACCAAGCTCCTACAGAAACAGTCCTCTTTTATGCATTGTAATAAAACTTCACAATGAGTAGTTAAGGATAAAAACCATTAAAATGCCCTTTTTCCATTTGAATTTTTTTTCTCTAAAACAGTCATAATAAGTAGAAGATTGAGAGTCTAGTAATGGGCATAATCATATGATGCTTCTGAAGTACTTCTATCCATTTAAGAGTTACTGTAATTAATTATGTTCTACCTACGTTGTGGTTTTCATCAACACTTGTGAGCTGAATGCTTCTCCCAAAACTCAACAAGTCTATGAGACTTTTTTCTTTCAAAAAGTATAACAGAATACATAACTTTTTTTCATGTACAAATACTTGATCTGCAATGAGAAACATTGTGAAGAGTTATAGTCAGTCTTTCCCTGCTACTCTAGAAATAGTCTGAGAATATCATTTAAGGTAACTGAATGCTAGCAGTATTCCTGCAAAGCTCTAGCACAATCATGGAACATGTTCTACACTTAAACTGAACAGCAGCTCTAAAATAAACCTTTTAAAAGGTCAGATTTGTTCTTCTGTTCCACATTTAAGAGAGATTTTCAGCAGACCTATATATTTTTGCACTTGCAAGTGAATGAAATGGGTCACCAAATCAAGTCCTAAGAACACTCCAGGGCTTCCACCAGTAAAATTGAAAATTCTCAAATCTTCAGTGGTGCAACCTCACTGAATTCAGCTGAGCTGAACTCAGAGATGAGATCACTGAATTCAAAATATTAAAACTTAAAACTAAAGGAGCTCTACCTTTCCCTTCTCTCTAGGTCACGCAGCTTATTTCCCCTGTAGACAAGTAAATTCATTGCTATCACTGGCCAGGAGCTTGAGAGTAGCTCTAATAGCCAAGCCTAAGAAAGTCCTGATTTTGAAGTGTTTGCTTTCTAGTGATTAATGGGTGTTTGTGCTCCCTGCCCAATGTTTGGAAATACTTCAGATGGTGCTGCTAAGAGATGTAACAGGAAATGTGTGTCTGCTGACAGCTAGTCAATGGGAAATGTCAGGGCTGCCCTTTCTCCATGTCATGGAACAGTCATTCCACAAAACCCACATGCAGCCTTGCTGCCTCCATCAGTATGAGTGCTCCTACCCGCTCCATTAGGTGCTCAGTCTGGCACAAGGAATCAAATCAGGTCGGGTAGGGCAGTGTGCCAGCGCCAATTTTGTCCCATGCCAACCCTGCCTGAAACCCTTCAGACCAAGGAAGGAAGGGATTATCTTCTTCAAGACATTAGTGGATGATACAGTTGGCTTCCTTGGGTTTGTTTCCTTTCATAAATTAAAGCACTGCTCCTATAGGGGAAAATCTGTAACAAGAAATAAACTTCATGAGTGGAACAACTACACATCCTGTAGCCTTCATCTTGAATGGCTTGCAAAAGTCCTCATTTAACTCAGCAAACATGGCAAGTTTAGAAAACCAGTTTTCTCTCTTGTTTCCAAGTGTAAGAAAAAACCTGGAGCATAAGTCTTCTTGGCATGCTTATTTGTACTAGCCTAAGTAAAAATGGTCACTAGAACCTCTCATGTTTTCCATCTTCAGTTAGACTTGAGGGACACAGAGCTACTAATCAAGCAGCAGGCTCTAATGCTCCAGAGCCACTGCCTGTGAGCATAGAGCACAGGCTCTGTGTCTTCCCAAGACAACAACATAATGAAAGAGGTGTGGGTCTGAAAAGATATTGTGGGACAAATGTCTGAAGGCATAGTTTTCAGCTGGAGGTCACTAAAGTACGTATGCAGCTCAATTTAAAAATAAAATACAGTTGGATAAACTTTATCCGTGTAAAACCTCAGAAATGTGAAAATTCTGAAAAATATTTAACAGATTAACATATCAGCATTCCTAAATCATATTTTCAAGTATAAATCATTCAGTGAAACAAAAAATGTCAGGCCCCAAAATTTCATCTCCCTACCCTCTTAACCTGCTGAAAACTGCACATGCAAAATGTTAAATACATGCAAATGGAGAGGGGGAATGGTGCAAATCCTGCACTTGCAACACTTCAAGTAAAGTGATCACAACAGCCCACCTCAGCTGCTGCTTACTCCTGCCTGGTGGGGTCTGTGTGTATCTGACCCTACTGATGTCCTCTAGGTAGCTGGAAACCTGCTTCTATACCTGTCCCAAACTGCCCTAAGGAGTCCAGACAACTAAAGACTCATGAACACTCAAGAACCAGAACAAGGCATTGACCAGGCTTCATAAGCAGCAAGAATATTGATTTTTACTAATTATTACTATTTATTGAATTATTACATGGTAATAATACTACCAGAAACCTGGAGATGCCTGTCAAAACCGGAATCCCAAAACATAAACACAGATTAAAAGATGGGGGCTGTTAAGGAAATAGAAAAAAAAACCCAAAACAAAACAACTGAAAACAAAACTAAGGCAAGGTGAAGGCTTCAAAGCCATCAAGAAGTCATGACAGAAAATATCAGACATTGTGATTTCTAGTCAAAATTCCTTTAGTGTACTAAACTGCCCAAACTGCCCAGACATAGATAAGATTTCTGAAAAAATCTGCCATTGTTTCCATATTAACAAATATAAAAATATAGTCAAAACTATTTACACATAAAATTAATAAAATCACTGTACAACAACAGATTGAGTAGAAATTACACTGAACATACTTTCTCTCTTTGAAATTCAGAGAGATATTTTCTTGTGAGGTGCCACCAGTATTTCTTTCTCACCACACTGATTTTGCTGAGTATTTGCAATGACAAGAACACAGTCAGGAGAGAAACAAATGGAGTATTTAGTTTCCAGTGACAAACTGGGTATCAGATTAGTGGAAGAAATTCGATCAGGTCTGTGATACCACCAGTCATATCACTTGCATATATTCACATAGCTTAAAATAAAAGATGATGGTCATAAAAGGTATGACAGATGAGCTTTTTTATACTGGTTTTCTAGACAGCAGCAGGTAACAAGAAGGACCAGTTATAAGGAAAAAATGGCCATGAGATGGCCATTTGCCCTCTCTTGCCATTTTTTTCTCTTTTCCCTATCCTCATCTTCCCTAGCTGTAAGATGCATAAGGGTTAATATAGTAATAAAATTTTGAAGTATATTTAGCACTGTAGCTCAAAGGTAGAACTGCATTGCTGCTTCAAGAACCTTAGGTCAAAAGATCAAAAAAGATGAAGACTCCTCAAGTATGTATAATAATCCTACAATTCCAACTTTTAATGTCTCAAGCCATACCTCTGTTATGACTCAGCAAAAAGTTACTGTTTTTTAATTGGTGGGGAATTATATTGCACTACTCAGATGAAAATCCACCACTGGGCTAAATTTTCTAACTCTAAATGAGATGATAATTCCTGCTTCTAGAAACCATTATAATATTCATCACATCAGGAAAGAAACAACAACAAAGAAAACAACAACAACAAAAAACCTCAAATGTTTAAAGAAAGAGGAAATAAATCAATGGGACCATGATCATGACTCACGTAGAACTTTTTAAATTAGAAGGGAAACAGAGTTCTGTATTCAAATAATTCACAAAGAAGTAAAAACTTCAACTATATATGTTTCCTCTCGCATTTCAGTGTGGAATTCACAAACCAAATATTGAACTGACCATTTTTCTTTCATTGTCTGTTCAAACCTGTAAGAAAGAAACTGTTTCACTAAATAAGGCTGAGAGCTTAAATAAAAATATTGTGTCTCTAAAAAATAATGCCCTAATGTACTGTTACAACAATTTTAAATTCTTAGGTCTAACTAGGTTAATATAGACACATGTAGTTCTAAAATTACAATTTAGCTGCAGACTTTAGACTCTTCAATTTAGACTCTTCTTATTACCCCTCTCCATTTGCATGTATTCAACGTTTTGCATGTGTAGTATTCAGTAGGTTAAGAGGGTAGGGAGATGAAATTTTGGGGCCTGACATTTTCAGAACCATGTTCACTTTACACAAAGTGTGAAGGTATCCACAGACATCTTCCATAGGAGTAACAATGGGGAAGTAAAGTGAATAGGAAGAAAGAAAGCACACTAAGTTCTACTGGAATTTTTTTTTCCTTTTTTTTTTTTTTTAATAAGATATCTCTTAATGGATTTACTTCAATGAAAAAGGTTACAGTGTTGATATTAATTCTAGACATACAAACCTCTGACACCCTCATTTCTTGTGCCTTGCAGTTACTATACCTATCAAGAATGCCCAAAAAATTTTTTTGCAAATTATTTTTAAAACACCAAGAAATATATTTATTTGTGATATGCAAATGTTACCAGAAACATAAATAGGTATACAAAGTGGGCTAAGCTGTGTATTAAGTAACAGAAATTGACA
>VWYN01011607.1:23311-50911 GCA_013400075.1 Hippolais icterina
CAGAGATCAAGAGGAGAGATAAAAACCTTGAATTCTCACCTGGTCTAAGGTGAAACAAAAAATTGTTTGGTTTTCTTGTAGGGGACAAAACTCATCTGTGTACCTACCATAGAAACAGGAGGCTACTGAAGTAGGAGTTTTCTTCTGTTGTCTGGATAAGTCTTCCTTTACGATAATTTTATTTAGGAAATAATAATGATTCAACATCACAGAGACACATAATGTGTGTTTTTGTACCGTTGGCAACAAACAGAACAACAAGGAGAGGACACCTAGTGGTGGTCTGTGATAATCAGGGTTGCTAGTATGGGAGCCACAGATGAAATCTTCAGTGCAGGACCTGATGGGGCAAAGCTCTCACACACTTAATTTTTGGTCACCAAAAATTAGTAAGACCAGCAAGCTTTTATTTATGCACTTTTCTGAACCTGCATTTCTGTGATTACCAGAAATAAACCAGCAAATTTGGAATATGGTATGTTGGTGTGATATGCTCAGGAGTGCGTTTCGTTAAACACCAGAGCTTTATCAGCTAGAGTGGATATTGACACTTACAGAGGCTCATGAAACACAAAAAGCTTTGGCAAATTGAAAACCAGATTTCATTACAAGTGAAACCAAAATAAGACATGGCTGCAATTCACAATTTTTGCACATTTAGCCAGTGATTTTTTTGCAGAACATAACCTTTATTATATAACTTGCAATAAACATTGATTCTCTTTAAAAATGGTTCTAGTTCTACAAAATCAGACAGCTCAGAACAAAAAAGACTTAAGGCAGATTTTTGGAAGAACCACTTTTGTTTACTAATAGATTTACTATGGTCTTGTCTGTGTTTAGAATACCTGTAAGCAAAGCTATTGAAGTCTGGGTTTTATGCAGCTTAAAATATTGTTATTTTAAAGAACCACTAGTAAACTAGTATCATAGGCAAATCTAAAGCAAAGTCGCATATCATTTGGCATAGAACAATGTATTTATTTTAATTGTTTGTATCTTTTGTTTTAATTGTTCACTGATCTATGAGAATATTTAACTAAAAATAATCTACTAGTTGCATGTAAGTATCATTACATACAACTAGTAGATTTTTTATTTAAAAAAAAGGTTCAAGAGTCAAAAGTTTAGGTAGTCTCATAAAACTTAAAGGAAATAAGAATTAGGTCCAGGATATCCTGTTCAGTATTTTTACGAATGTCAATTTAAAAACAAAACAAAAACAAACAAACAAACAAAACCTGTCAGAAATTACTGCAAAATTATAATTTCTGTAATCACCAATTTAAATATCTTTTTTTTTTCTTGCATAGAATTTTGTTTAAGTAAATATACTATCACTATCTCAGTCAATATCTGAGTCTAAAGGACTGGAATATTAGAATTTATAGCTAAAAAGCAGTTTCAGGGAAGAGTGAATTTGCATATTCAGTAAATTGTTTCCTGCCCACACATCTCCTGTCCCTTCCTTGAAGTGTTTCTTCCCATTTCCACTGAGCCATTCATTTGGGTAAGTAATTAACATCAGACTGATATGAATATATCAATCAGTTTTCATATATATTCTACCACAGGCGATAGCTGTTCCATAACACTTAATGAGGAGGAAGCTTCTGCAATGCATACATTATTTACATCAATATTACTTTAGGTGGCTCCTGGCAGCTTGATCTTAATTTAATTGACTTATATGATGTGGAAATAAATAAAGAACTGTGTTTCACCAGTGTCATGTAAGAATCTTTTAAATTTTTGCCTGCTCATCTTAAAGTTCAGGATATCAACCACCTGAATTCCAGATCTGTGATATCTAAAAAAGGAAAGCTCAAACAATGTCAGCCTGCCTTTTTCCTTTGAGGATGTAGAAATACAGGGATAACTGCCTTATCATACAGCTTGGTTTGTTCATACATCAGTTATCCATGAATAACAGTTATCCAAGTAGTCTTTTGGCACATTATGAAGAATGAGTTTGCTGGCTGTCCTCTCAATATTTTTGACATAATGCTTATTATTCTGGAACGAAATACATGTATTTCAGATTTCTCTGCACCACATTTGAAACCAATGTGTCAGCTCATATGCAAAAACTATTAAATCCTTTTAACCACGCACAAACAGGCTCCAGTTCTGTGCCATAAAATTAGTTAACAGTTGCTCCTCGTTGTCCATGTGCAAATGCACACATACAGAGAACATTAATAGCAGCAGCAGTCTCACTGACGACCCCGGAGAATTATCTAGTTATTGTTTCCCAGTAATTAAGCAATTGTCATCCGTAACCAGTTGTTTTGTCTGTTTTAAAACATTAAGATATTGTAACACACATTTTCCATGAAGTCATATATGAAAATCCGTGACTTTCTGCATTTCTGATCTCTCTCTGTAAAACACAAAACCAAAAACCAAGCAACCAACCAAACAAAACCCCTACCTTTCTTCTTTCCCACATTTCATTTTGGGATTTATCAGACCCTGATTCAGACTATATATTTCTCTCTGCTTTTGTATGTGAGAATTTTTTTCAAAATCAGCTAACTTTTTACTGCTGTATTACAGGCTCAAAATAACCCCCCCCAAAGAAAAAAACCTCTATCTTTAGATCCTCTTTTACCTTTCTGTGAATATATTTCACAAAATTTTCTAGTGGAATTATAGGTGAAGTTGCAATCAAGCAGCCATTAGCTAAAGATAAGAAGATCAACCAGGCACTACTGCTGATTTGGACCACATACTCTGGTCACTTTTAGTCCCACTTAGTGGCCAATTCAACTATTCTTATTTACAATACCTGATTTCTGTTTGACAACCAACAGAAAGGGGGAAAAAGAATTCATTTCTCTGCCTAGTAAGCCTTTACAGTGGCAAGCAACTAACTCAAGCTGCCAGAAAATGTCATTGAATTCATTTCAGAAGGTTGTCTCTCTGTGAAGCAGAGAGGACACAAAAGCACAGCTTTATGGTAGAATTGCAAAATATGCTTAATAATTTGCCTTAGTTGAATTGAGTACAAAACTACATTGCCCTATTTTTGTGCAAAAACATCTTTGCAGAGCTTTACAGAGAGGCAAAAAGAAGTAGCTTTACCAAATAGAGTAATAAAAAATAATGACCTATTTCACAGTTTTTTTGAGAAACTACTATAAAATTTTTAGACTTTTGATATTTAGCATCATCCAGGATCATGACATTTTAAATTATAATCTGACTTTATTTGAGATGGCTCTGCTTTTAGGTTTCTCTTAAACAAGAAAGTGCATATTATACCAGAGATAACCAGCAAAAAAGTACCCAAAATGGTACCAAATCATCCTTTAATATTAATTTAATTAAATAAACCTTTATCAAAAAGGTAAATAAATTTATGCAAATCAATTTTAATATTGCTTCCATGATAATGTTCTACAAAATAATTCTCCTAATGCTCACTGCAAGAAAAGTTTAGAAAACAGCAGTTATTTTTCCTATGGTAGCACTTCTGTTTAAAACACAAAATGATATTTAGAACTAGAGACATGAGGACAGGCAAGAAAAAAAATGGTGGTATGTGCCAATGCATTGAACATTTCCTAGCCATGAGTATGCCAAAGTGGGGAATGCCATAATTTCCTGGAAAAGTCACTATGCCAAATTGACAGGCAGCATAACACCATGTCTGGAAACAATGGAGTTGACACTTTAGAAGGCAGTGACTCAAAATTTGAACTGCCCATTTTTCATAAAAAAGGCCAGTATTTACGATATTAAGCCTACACACAGCCTTCAAACAATGAGCATTCTAGGAAATCTACTCAATAGTAAATGGTTTCAATTTCTTCTAAAATAGAAAAATACAAACAAGCTTAGGTTCTCTGTGACTACAGGAGTATTAATAAACTTAAGTGCTCATCACCAAACTCTAGTGCAGGTGGTTGTTAAAATGCTAGTATTCCTTTCTAGAGCCTTATTCTGACATTTTGGACATTTGGTAACATAATTAATTAGGAGTCCATCTGTGTGATAACACAGACCAAAACATATTTTGGTCTCTGCCATTAGCAGAGAGAAAATGATTACTCTGTGCTGTTTTTTGACAAAACGGCCTTGCCACTAGCACATGTTTGTAGTTACACCAATTACTACATTCCTTGTAGTAAGGTAAAGCTGTATTACATTCTTTTTCTGGTGTAGCTCTTCACAGAGATTGACTAGTGTTGGATAGGAATAAGATCTTAGTGAATGATGTTATAACCATATAAATCTTACCTCTTCCCACTGGTGTATGTATCTAATCAGTCTTGAAAGGCGCAATAAACGTAACAGGCTGAGGATTTTTGTAAATCTCACAATACGAAGTGCTCTTGCTGTCTTGTAAACCTCTGAATCCATTCCTTTTTCTACAATAAGAAAGATATAATCCACTGGTATTGATGAGATGAAATCAACCACAAACCAGCTTTTTAAGTAATTCATCTTAATGATTTTAGGGTCCAGTATTATTTCAGAGCTGTCTTCATTTACAGTCCCAGTTCTAAAATTCATGATCAAGTCCAATAGAAAAACAGTGTCTGATGCCACATTGAAAATAATCCATGGTGTTGTTGTTTGTTCTGTGAAGAATGTGATTCCGACTGGTATAATGACAAGGTTTCCAACCATCATTATGAGCATGATTAAGTCCCAGTAAAACCTAGGTAAAAAGGAAGAAAGAGAATGGTTGATACAATATGGTAAAACGTTAAAAAATGGTCTCTATCATGCCACCTACTTTGCCACCAGATTTTGTTATTACTAGGGAAATGCTTATTGCTTTAACTCATTCAGCATACGATTGGTCAGTAAAGACAACGTAATTAACACACTTCATTATGCGTCTTCCTTCTCAAAACTATGCATGTGGAATAAAGGCAGCTATGGCCTATCACTCCACGGTATATTACACACTTAAAGATGGGCACATGTGGCACTGAGCTGATTTATCCAGACTCCCGTCAAACCTCGGTGCTTTCATATAGATAAAAACAATGCTTTGTGCCAATCAGAAATGCTTTAGCTATGCAACATTTTTCCTAAGATTTCTGTCCAAATGGAGAGCTAAATACCTAATAGATATATTACATGTCAGTATCTCTTTTCAAATGTACTGATACCATTACAGTGCTGGAATAAAATTACAGGAAGAGGAAAAAAGCACCAAAGCAAAAAATAGAAACAATAATTAGATAACATAAAATCCTTCATCCACTTTTACAATCTTAATTGAACTTTCATGCATTTTTACAACCTCACAGTCTATCTTCTTATAGAGCCAGTTAAGAAATGTTAGAAAAAACAGCTGCAATTTGCATAGAAATAGAAAGGGGTACTGCATTTCACTATTTTGCTCTGGAAGGATCTAAAGGCTCCCCTCTAACACTGTTAGAATACTAACCATGCTTGATACCATGTGTTAGAGAGACGGACATAACTCCAGTATCCATGATGGAAATGCTGAGAAAATGCACCCGTTACCCAGAATATATACCCTGATGGAAGATTTCCAGGGGACAGCAGTATGTACCAGATTTTAAGCAAATTATGATAAATCCTAAATGTAAATAGTCAAAGAAAGATATTCTTATGCAGTAAAAGAACTGAAATGGAACTCAAGAAAGCCTGAACCCAATGCATAATCTCTTACTCTGTTCAAGAACACGATCTGGTCAACTAAAATTGATTTGGAGAGGTACAGAAACCAATCAAGAGCTGTCCATGGACTCATTAGAGTTTCTAGAAGATTAAAGGCAGCAATGGCTCCACAAATATCCCTCTACTCTGTTCCTCTGCCACAATGGGGCCTGGTGCAGGGGATATGCCATGGACACATCACCAGCACATCACTGCAACACTGACTTCCAGGCATTTCCATCTTACTAACACCAGCCTCCTGACATGCAACACTCCCTCATCTTGGTAAAGGTTCATGGCAATCAGCAAAAATAAAAGTTTAACTGGCCACAAAACATTTCAGAACCACAAGCCTAGTTTTTGCTAAATGTGCAGAGAGAATATGGATTACATTAAATTTCAGAGACTGCTTCTTGTATTACCAAATTATCAGCAAATCATAGATTGGTTTGGACTGAAAGGGACATTAAAGACCATCCACTTCCAATTCCTGTGCCATAGGCAGGGACATCTTCCACTAGACCATGATCCTCAGAGCTTCACCCAGCCTGGCTAAAACACTTCCAGGAATGGGGCATCCACACAGCTTCTCTGGACAAACAGTTCAAGAGCCTCACCAACCCCACAATAAAAATCTTTTTGTAATATCTAATCTAAGCTCTTTCAGTTTGAAGCCATTCCACCTTGTCCTGCTACTATGTGCCCTTGAAAATAGTCTCTATCCATCTTTCCTGGAGGCTCCCTTTGGGTACTAAAATGACACAGTCACGTCACACAGAAACCTTTCCTTCTCCGGGCTGAACAATCACAAAGATCTAGCTTTTATAAATTCCCTTTTTCCATGTCTACCTTGGAAACAAATAATTCTAAGTTCACAGAGTGTTCATCAGAGAATATTAATGATCATCTGTAACTGCAAAACATGCTAAAGGAAAAGCAGCATAGGATTGAGAACAGCATGAGAATTCCCAGTTTCAAAATTATTTATTCCAAGAGACACCTGGAGAGATGAGATTTAACTATCATTTGAGAGAAGAGAGCAGTTGGCAATGTACCTCTAACTGGTACTCAGAAACTCTATGAAATAGACTATAAAAATTATTCCTGTGTACCACAATGTGGTTTGTGTTTTACACATTTTCAGTCTTGCAATAAATGTGAACACAAACTGCTAAAAATGTTCAGTTTTATTCAGGCTGTATGTATTTTTGTTCAGCATATGAGAGTATTCATCATATCTGGCAAAAATTTCCCAATTCTCCTGTCTTTTTTCATTCCTGGAATACTTCTCACTATGCTAGATTCCTTTTCAGTAATCTGGAATTACCACAAGGAACTACTAAATTCATACATCCCTGCCACTGTGATCTACAAGTAAAATGCTATCACCCAAAAAAGTGATAAAAGTGCTCTTCACAAAAGTGCTCTGGGAGAATAAACATCTTCAAGGAATCCTTAAAACTAGTGGAAAACAAATAGGAAATAATTACAAGCGGTGTCCTTGTATCTGTGGCTCACTCCTAAGAATTGCTAATTTCAGACTGACCTTTACATTTCTCTAGCACAGAGAGCAGTTATGCAACAAAGGCTAACCAAAGCCACACAACAACCAGATACCCAGCCAACATAAGAGATAATACAGGACCAGGTGTTTTTAACCTACAGTAATCCGCGGTTTAGAGGATCATCACGTACTGTGATTATGCAAAACACACTGGTGTTCCTGATCCTGAATGTCAGCAAAAGTGATAGCATCACAGCTAAAATAATATTGACTACTAAGGACTTTTGTATTTTAGCCCACAATATAATTGTGAATCATGAAGTTGATTAGTTAGTAAGAAAAACCCTTATTGTTTTTTTGTTTAGAAATGACTTTTGACATTTCTTTTAGGAAAATGTTTCCAAATGCCACTCTGTTGGCCATGTTTTATTTTATTTCAGGTGAGAAAAACTAGATGCAACTGCCTGTTATTGCCCTTCTTTGACCTGTGCAGAGAAAGTAATACAATGCGTTCCTCGCCTACGGTTCAGAACATCCAACTATTCACGTAACAAAGAGAAAGCTGTAGAGCCTCACAAGACACTGCAAGGAGCTGCCATTGACACACTAAGATAGCCCTTTGTTTCAAATTTGGTTTAGGATTATTTATTTATTCTTTCTACTTCCCCTACCCCAGTGAGGATGGTTATGAATCTACAATTTACAATCTCAAGAGTTCCACATTTATGTAAGGTATAATAAAATGCTGATGAAGAACAAGGAAAAGGTAGGCTTATGACACAAAATTTTCGAGAATGAGGAAAGAAAGCAGGAGTCTGGGGGTAATGAGATCTTCCAAAACTCAAAATGAGAAGCAAGGACTGACCTTAGCCCCACAGCAAAAAGCTATAAAGCTTATTGCTCAGCTGCAGCTGAAGTGAGCTCAGTGAAGCTACTACTAGATGCCATTAACAGAGGGTGCAGAGGTCATCACTACACCACACTGAACTATTCTTGAAGCTTTTTAAATGCTTCTAAATGTCTCAGAGGTATAACACCTGTTAGGCAAAAAAAAAGTCTACAAGTATTGAAGTATAAACCCCAATCCTGAGGCACATTTTTTTCAAACTTTAAGAAATTATTAAATACAGAAATATTTTTAAAAAATCATACTAATTACTACTTTGGAATTCTAAAATGGATTCATAGGCCTCTTTTGGCAATTTTTTCAATCATATTTATTCATATTTCACTAATATTTAATGTATTTTTAAAAATTACTGTAGTAAGTGTTTTTTCAGCTCTGAAATATGGTGCTGAAGTGTTGATGTTTTATTCACTGCCACAGGCTGCCCTGGATAGGATAAACAGCCTGTTCAAAATGAGTGCCTACCCAAGCAGCAAGAAACAGTTACTTAGTATTAATTAATCACTGTTTGTATTAGGCTTAATAATGTAAGACACTATGAATTTTAACAGACATTTTATTTTCCACCTTATATCCCCAACCCAGGGAAAACTGCATCTTAAGGAAGGAAATTTAATCTCTGAGTTAATTCGCAGCATAATTTGCTGTACATAGAAATTCAGGCTTGCTTGCTTTATTATTTCCTTTTTCTGCCCATCAACAGCAGAGTCTCAATTTCCTTGAATCAGCATAGTTTGAGATATGATTATCCTTATGGTACACTCAGACTGAACCAGCAGAAGTTGTCAGTGGTCTCACAAACCGCACAGCAGAGCAAGTGGAATCTCTCAGGCATTGTGTGGTATGAATGGAGGCTGCAGAGTCGTCAGAGCTTTGCTTAAATTTACATTTTCTCAGTTTCAAGAAAAACTAGAAAAATTCTGATCTTTTGTTAAAAAGGTGCAAATCGTCCCTGTAAAACTTCAGGAAGTTCAGTCTAAACACTGGAAATAAATACTCATCCACATTATAAACTGGAAGGCTGCTGAAAAAGATACTAACTCAGATTGCTTGTAAAATTCCTCTGAAGCAAAACCTGATGCATCACAGATTAGGTTTTCTGATCTCAGATGCAACATGATTTCATTTTACACATTCAGAGAATCAAGAACTGTAAAAAAATTCCACAAGTTTTCCTAGAAAACTTGCTTCTTCTTTAGCTAAACATTGTGACTGACTAGCAGATGCTCAGTGAAATGAATACTGACTTTCCTTTTTGCTTTGTTTTTTTTAAATCTCACCTTCAAACACAGCTTTATTTCCTTTGCTTTCATAGATCACTGTTTCACCTAACAGAGAAATCAATGTCCTATATAAACAGAACAATCTTAGCAGAAATAACAGTAATTTTAAAATTCATTGTACTGTATGGTAGCAAACACTAAACTTGGTATTATTCATATCAGACTTTCGTTCTTATAGGACATGTTATCTTTCTCTGTTATTCTATTAAGAGGGAACAAAGCTAGACATGCCTGAAAACATCTGCAAAACACAGATAACTACTGGGACGTGTTGAAGGACAGGAGAATGAAGAAGGGAGTGTTTTCTTCAGAGGACCCAATTATTTTAATGATTGCACAGGTGTCTATGCCTGAAAACTTTCTGAAAAATCATCACTATTTTTTTTTACAACCTTAAAATGAGGATATCCCCTTCTGCCCAGCTATCAATTTTCATTCTGCCCATCTGTTTCTCTCTTACAAATACACACATTTAGAGGAAAACAAGCTTCTTCTGGGAAAAAGGCATACAAATTAAATACTAAATTAATTCTTTTTTAGCAAGGAATACGGCATTCAACATCCTCCATACAGCAAACTCTCTTTAAATGTTGCCACTCCGTACTGGATTGCTTCAGTGATTTGGGGTCAACAGCAATTTTTCTTTTTTTTTTTAGAAGTTCCAATCTTGGAATTTACTGTAATCTATCTCTGTGATCATGTTAATACAAAGACATTAAAATTACTAGTGGAGTGCCACTATTTTATAAAGGGCTGTTTTGCATGAGCAAACAGGCCACTTACACAGTTGTGTCACCCTTTTGCATGGATAAAACTTTCCTCATCTGAATGTACCTCATTTTGCAAAGCTTTTGGAAGACAAAACTTTGGGGTTGGTATTTTGTTTTGCTTCTAAAGAAAAAACTGTTCTCCTGAAATTTTCAATTTAGATTTTTTTATGCTACTCTATTTCCACCTTGACAATTTTGAGCTTATATTAAGTAAACACAACCAGGGAAATGTTGCAAGGCTGAAATAAAACCTCTTTTGTGGCTCACCTCTTTCGATTGCAAAGTGCACACTATAGTAGAATTCTAACAGTGTATCCTACACATCCAGTGGTGATGTTGAAGGGCAGAAATATGATTAAGTGACACTTTCTCAGGTGAAAATTTCATCAACATTTGCTATTCTTTTTCAATTTAAAGCATATCACAAGCTTAATGAACATTCATTGACTGAGGTAACCTGCTAGAGCAGCAGAAAGGCTTTCTCTACCTATCTGAGACTGGGCAGTCTGGGACAAGGCAGAGGCTGATGTTCTGAAAACTGTTCCCCTGGTTGAAATATGAGCAGTTCTGGACTTGGGAATCTTCCAGCATAATGGTTTCATTCTGATGGAGACTAAAAGTGATTAAAAAATAATAATGAAGTTTTCAGATCACCAGGAAACTTAATTTGATTTCAGAATAATACTGGAGTCCATTACTTCACAGTTAGCCATACATACATAGGAGATCCAATGTACGTCCCTTGCTGTTTTGGTTTTTTTTTTAAATATTGATAAAATTTCCTACCTCAAAAAAATATTACTAAAGTTCAGAGATACTGAATCTTCTTTTTTATATAACCATAGAATGTATCTAAAACTATAAACTTCCACAATTTCAAAATGATTTCACGATTTTTATCTCTTTAAACTCACTTAGCAGTGGCAATTTGCTATTTGTTGCTCAGTTGCAATTCTAAGCACAAGGCAGATGATTAGATAAATGCATCTCTCAGGGGAACTGATCAGAGCCCAGTGAAGCCAATGAACTGCAATTTACTACTTTAAAAAGTCTTTGGTTACATAGTTTGGTTAGGTTTAAAGCTTGAGTGCTTTGAATGCAAAAAAAGAAAATCACAGCACTGACTATGGAAGAAGACTACAAAACTAATTTAAATTTTATTTATTTATTTATTTGTATATATGTAAATTATCAGAATAATTTCAATTAATATTTAACCAGTGGACATTTCACCAAAAGGTAATTGGTTCTTGCTATGCATTCAGCAGCTTCCATCTGAAGTTTTCATAGTATTTTATGTGCATTAAGTCTCAGATTTCTGAGAAATAAAGGTACAGTAAGGAGAAGTATGGTTGCACTTACTGCATACAGGAGGGAAGGACGGAGAGGACGAAGAGAAATTTATATAATATGGCCATATTATTTAAAAATTAGACTCTTAGTTTTTAGCCAATAATCCCCTAACACAACTGCTTGAATACCACTGATATTTGCAGTTGCTTTTCCTCCACAGAAACTTATTAAACTACAATAGAAAGAATTAAAGCCTGACTTCCACTTAACCTTGGGCATGAACAGTGCACCACTGTCAGCGGAACTCTGATAATGCTTTTGCTCTCCCTCATTTTTACATAATTTCTCCTTTCTGAGAAACTTGATCTAGTTGGTTACATCCCCATCTATGGCAGGGAACAACATGAGCTTCAAGGTCCTTCCCAACCCAGGCCGTTCTATGACTCTAAGATTCTTCAGCCTCATTCCTCTTTAAAAAATCTGGGTGTTGCCCCTGTCCAGATAGCTACCAGATGGGAAAAAGGTGCTGATGAAGAGTCAGGGCTCATAAATATGTTTTCTTATAGCAAGTGTTGATTCTGTCTTTGCTTATCTGATCAAATGGATATATTTCACATCTTCAAGATTGCTTCTGCATCAACACATGCCACAGCACAAGCACCACAGGTTCCTCCAATCCATCACCTCATTCAAGCTATTAGACCACCGCTCTTAGAACTAGGCAACATTTTGTGTAGGGGCTGAAACTGATTTGTTTCACTTTGATATTATCAGCTCTTAAACAAACTGAAAAGTGCCACATATTGGTTATCCAAGTGTCAGCAAATTTCTGCACTGGATCACTGTAAAATACACATTCACATTCTCAAATTAGAAATGACCACATTAAAGGCATGAAAAAAGTTTGAAAGAGACAGATCTAAAAATATTTCAGCTGCAAAATAATCTTGTATCTCATGTTGGAACACTTGCATTAATTAAGAATTTTGTAGTGACAGTAATTTTAAGAGTGCCATTTAGAAACATGACATTTAGGATGCCTCCATACTAAAAATTCAGAGGCTTAAATTGGAAGAAGCCTTCTGTAATTCTTCTCAACAAAGAATCAAGCGAAAAGGAAGGTAACTTCCTAACGCCTTTCCAAAAATTAGAAAGCCAATCAATATTTTCCTTTAATAGATTTATTTTTAACCAATTTCATCTCTCAATTGTCAGTATAATCTTTAAGTTTCTGCTGATAGGGAAAATTCTATTTTCTTTCCTTCAGAGAAAGATGACGGGGAGGGCATCTTTCAGTAGCTATAGATAGATCTCAGGGACAGGGTTTGGTGAGATGAGGAAACTGGCCATGACCACCAAATGGGGTGGGACAATTCATTTTTTCAGAATAACACCTCTGATTAAAAAAAAAAACAAAACAAAAAATCAAGGCTAGGACCATCAACTTACATTTGACATATATACTGCTATTAACAATTTTATTCTGATAATCAGAGGTAAAAGTGGCTTTGTGTGTATCTGTAAAATGATACAGTACATTCAGAAGAGCAGCCTCAAAGTTGGACTTGGTGTATCATTTCTTGACAAAGTGCATTGATGGCAAGAATGGGCACTATTTTCAAACTGAAGGGAAAAAAGAGCCCGTCTTAAAATTTCATGAAGGGAAAAATTAGATGTGAAAAAGCGTGAAAGAACTATAGATAGATATGAAACAAGCTGATGTACTCCCACATCATAAATGAAAACAAATATACATGACTGAATATTTACAGTCATCCCATGTATCTACACAGATGTGCAAAATTCTAATGCAAGACTGGGTAATCAAGATTGCATATATATATCAAGATTAATTATTATTCCCTTTTACAACTATTTATAGCTGACTTTTGGCTACAAAGCCTATGTTTCCTTGAATATAAAAATAAGTAATGAAATTTCAGCCCTTTAAAATCTATGAAATCACACCTAAGAATCAGTAAGTTCTTTTATTATAATCCATGAATATCACACTGCAGTAAATAATTTGCTTCAAATGGTAATAAATCTAATTTATATCTGTTAAAAAAATATAAATAACTCATTTGTTCTGAAAATAATATCAGAGAATGATGAATCCATGTTCAAATCAAATTAAAATCATAATTTTATTAATTTTTACTTATACTTCAATGAAAAAGAGTCAAATACATTTCAGAGACAATTTTTAGAGAAGCAAAGGAAAGTAAAAGATTAGATTCACAGCAGAGCAACATGGTAAGTAATTAGGGTCATGTCACATGTACCCTCCTTTCTACCTAGAGTTTTCATCAACACCTGTGAACATCCATTGGATTTCCTCATCTATCTGTAGGCAGCTCAGGGAGTACACTTTCCCCAATCCACACATGGCTCCTGAAGTGAGGTATGCTGCTGACATAATCTCTCTCCCTAAAAAAATACAAACTAGAGAACGAACAAAATCTTGTTCCCAAGGAAGGTAACTACGAGACTGGAGAGGCGTTCTCTGTTCCACCAAAGCAGAACAACTCTGTGAGATGATATTGTTATTGGAAGTGTCCATACCAGAAGTGCTATGCAAAGTCAATGTGCAGGTTCAAATTCTCTCCAGCAGAGGAAAAGAATTATTCTGCAGATTCAACACTCATGCTGAAGGATTTTAATTCCTAAGCAGATAAAGGAGACATATAAGCATCACTCAAACACACTGAAAATTGTAAGATTATGGAATTGTTATTTTAATAATTTTATTAACTGAATTAATCATATCAATTTATCTAAAACATAAACTAATTGAAAATACAGTGTCAACAACACATAAGAAATGAAAGGAGTAATCTTTCACAAGCTTGATTATACCTTTCCCCACGTATATTTATTAACACCTTTTGGGGGGGTGCATCCCACTTTTCTAATTACCCAGCTTGTATTCATATTTCTCTGCCAGCCATTTGCCTTCCACGGTATTTAAGCAGATACAATGTTAATTTTAACATTTCTTTAAAACCTCCCAATTTGCATACTGCACATCCCAGTGTTACCATCCTTTTGACAGCATAGCGCTCTGCCTGCATTGCCAAAACAAATCAGCACATTATGCAGCCAGACAGAGCAGTGATCAGACAGACCTGATATTCACTTGTTTAAAACAAAAAGGAAAACCCAGAAGAGCAAGCAAAGTAAACAAGGAAGAGCATACATTATGCTCAGAGATGCTCTAGTACTGCCCTAAGTAACCAAGACCTTGTCAGCTCTGCCTCTGCTCCCCTCCTCGACTTTTCGTGTTGTTCACCCTCTAACACTCCAGAAAGCTCCACACAAGCTGAGCTGAGCAAAGCCCCATGTGCTGCTGCTGCCAGCAACTCAGCAAAGGGTGGAGATTTGGAATACAAACCGAATTTCTGGGGATGTAAAACCCATCTCTGACATTTATGAATTACACTGACATTACACTGACATTGGCCAGTGTAATGGAATACAACTGCTGAATGGCCCTTTTGCAGTTTAATCCAACATAAGGAAACAAAGAGGGGGTTTTCTTCCATGACATTACTTCACTTATTCTTTAAAAAGAAAACAAATTCCTTCCAAAAAAACCAAACAAGCATATGTGAACTTAGTATTTGAATGGTTTTGTGATTTGCAAAACAGGAGACAGCCCACAATATTAAGCATCACGAGATGCCTTTACATGAACTGATGTTTTTTCTTTTTTTCGCACACCTTTGCCAGCAGTACAGATTATTTCCACTGTTTGGTTGCAATTAAACACGAGGGTTTACTACATTATATATGCAATATATATAGGTATATGCAATAATGATACACATTATTGAGATCCTAAAATCAGTATAAATTAACAAATTATGTGTAGAAAGCATTTATTGAACTACAGCAGATTATCTGCTTGAAATACACTTGTTAAGTATTTTGTTTTAATTTAGTCATATGAAATGGCTATTGAGCCACTGGAAGATACATTTCACCAAGACATAGATTATTTAAAATTCTTTTCTATCTTCATTGAGACAGAATCATCTAAAGTGGAGTTGTTATACAAAATACACACACTAGATAAAAACTTTTTCCTCCACATTGCCTTTATTCATTTCTCTAAGAAAGCAAGTCATTTTATGCATCAGAATAACATGTCAGTTTTTAGACAGAAAAATGAAAGATTGCTAAAGATATTAAGATTTGAAAATGTATTCAAACTTAACTACAGGCTTTGTTATATGCCTCACCTATAAATATTTATCAGAAAAAATATAAAAGGGAATTATTTAATAATCTGCTTCTCCGCTTCATATTTTGGTAGTTTGACTTTGACAGATAACTTTGAAGTCTCTTCATGCAAAATTTCTTTCTCCAGTCTTTGGGTCTTCAAACAAAACAGTCTGTATTCCTTAGCAATGTGCTAGTCTTTACATCAGACACCCACGACAGGTTAGGGGTTGCAGAGGAAGTATTTGCACCCAAGTAAAGTTGCCTATAATTGTAGCCACTGATAAGCAGCTCTAAAATAAGCACTCAAAGAAACTTTGGTCAGTGACTCATGACCTGAACTATAAACAACCACAAAACTACCAAGGAAGCCCTTTACTTCCATACTGATAGATGACTCTTGTTTTGACACAGCAAAACAAAATGAGCCGCCCCTTCTGTGGTGAATAAAACACCAGATGTCCACCTTTATCTTCCATCCATATTCACTCAAAATGCAGCTGTCTAAGTATAATAAATAGGTTTCTGCCTTTCAGCAAATGAAAACATTTTACTTTGGAGATCTCATAAGAGGTTTTAGCCACAAGCCAATATTCCTCAGAAAGACAAAATCTAATTTAGCCAAATATTTATGTTTCACTTTTTGGAGGATAGTGAGTTATGGACTAATCAAATGTGTTTAAACTAAAGATGTGTAATAATTAGAACTGCCAAATAGATATTAATAATTTATTGGTGGAGAACAGGAAGAAATTGAGAGTGAAAAATTGTTAGCGGAGCTTTTCCTCATAATCTTAGAATATACGCTGATCTGTAAATTGCAAATCAAAATATGTAATATAACAAAAATGGAAGCTGAAACATATTTGCATTATTCTGACACACTAGTTCTGCAAAATGCAGAGAACCCATGGGTGATGTTTTTTAAAGATCGGGTTTACCATTTTGGGCTCCTTATGATTAGAATTCTGAAAGATGTTCAGGCATGGAGTCCAGATGCTTACAAGTTTCTAGGTCCTGAAATCCAAAGATAGATGGGCTCCTGACTTCCATCTCAGATCTTCATCTAACATCCTATTGATCTGCACACTGTGCAGAGCACTGCGTAAAACTGACACCTCCAAAGCCATTCCAGAAATGCAAAAAATTTGTACTGGAAACATGAAACCAAGTTAAATACCATATTCCATTTGCTCATTTTGCCAGTGGCACAAAAATCAGCATGCACATTCAACGCAGACAAACTGCTATTCAGTGACACTTCAGAGAATCACAAGTCAGCAGCCCCAGCAGGAACATCTGCCACCATTTTAGGCAGACTCATGGTACCTGCATTCCCAGGCTACAAAGCTAGCTCTCCTTCCCTGAAGCAAGTCTGAACTCTGTCATGCTATGAGGAACAAGTGTGGGAGTGGAAGTTCACTGCAGCTCTCCCATCCCTTCCACAGAAAGATAAATTTGGTCTAGCCTGTGGAGAATGTAAAAGTTGGCTGCAGCTTAGAAATTATGGAAACAACCATAGTCACATCGAGCAGTGCTCATACAGTCCTGGGGAATGAGGGGGATGGTAGCGGAAATTGCTGAATAACACTGACTGATTGTATAATACTGACGGAGTATTCTTCAGACCTGTCTTAATGAAAATCATCTCTTGACAAAAGAAAATTAATGTGCATGTGAACGTCAGAGCACAACACACAGGCAGACTAGAAAAAATCCAACTTTAGGAAACAAGAATAGAGAAGGGTTTAAAGTGAAACAAAACATTTTAAAGTCATAGTTAGGCCCTTTAGATGGCAATGTAAAACTGGAGACATTTCATTGGATTCGGTCACAATTTATGTTGTACTTAGTTCATATCTAAATAATATGTTTATGAAATAATAAAATTATTGCATAATGGCTTTAATTATTTTCAACACAAAACCCTTGAAATTGTTTTTGGACTTCTTTTTCCATTACAGAGAGATGAACCATCATAATAAATTCATTACTTCAATAAATAAACAGTAAGAACATGTACAAATCCTACTGAACTTTTCAACACCCAGCAGTATATCACTGGATTTAATATTCTGTTCCAAATTTCAAAACCACATTTAATTTAGCAAAAACAAGTATTTCATATAATACTGACAGAATGCATGCAATTAAAAGCCTGTTTGGTCATGTGGGCACCTCATGCTTAGGTTACTCATCTCTCACTTTTCCCACACATTCAACATCTACTGCTTAATAAGCCATCGGATTTCAGACATTTTTAATTCTGACCCTTTTTAAACACTCTGATAGATTGCCTACCATCTGGCAGTGCTTTCTCTGGTACCACACTCCTTTTGCATTACAAAACCGTGCTTCTGATAGTTATATCTTTAATGTGGTAGATGTATGCAAGACTCGAATTCCCATGCTGGCAATATACAAGCTGAAGGGGCAATTTCAGCGAAGCGCCTGTGTAACAGTGTATGGTAACAGTATGTTCAACTGCATCATGCTGTAACTCTCAACAGAAAGCTGCTAACCTGTCCAAGTCAAGGGAAATGGAAAATATACATGAAGGCATTTTACAAACTGCAAGAGGCTATGAAGAATACCTAAACTGACTTCTCCCTGCTAGTTTGAACAAACAGTTCAGTATCTTCCAGCTATCAGACTGAGTAAGAATGGAAAACTACACAGCAGGACAAACAAATTTTAAAAAAAATAAAATCAACGCAGCATTTCCATTTATTTAAAGGAATGCATTATATCTTCAGAAAGAGATGTAGGAACACAAAGAGAAGACAGAATGAGGGGGAAAAGGAAGCTATTTCCAAAATACCACCATTTTTAGGGACTACATTCATGTGCTCCTATGAAGTTTTGTATGCAAGTTGCCTATAGCATGACTTCACTAACTGAAAATTAGACCATAAGAAATGCTATAAATAAAAGAAAAAGCAGGATTCAGTAGTTAAGCAGTCATCTAGATACGAGTTTCCATAAACACTGGACATACAGCTCTGAAAAACAGCTCTTAAGAACACTTGGTAAAGTGGCTATATGAGAAAGGTACCCAATTAACGACTGAAATTTGAGGTATATGCTTGATTTATTATGCTTCTTTTGTTTTATTTCCAAGTTTCAATCTATCAGACTAATCCTGAGCTAGAAAAGCAATTCTTTTTGTTGCCACCAGGCTTGTCTGGCACTAAAGACAAGGTGAACCAGAGGGACAGACAAGCTTGGCTCTTACCTTCACTGAAAAATCAAGTGCAAAGAAGCCCATATGGAGTTATCCCAAGGATCCTGTAGCTCTGGATGTGTTTGGGGAACAGAGAAGCTTGCAAGCGTCTACTGCCAGGAGTTTAGGGAGTAGTAGCACCTGCTACAGTTTTCATAGCAACTTTTCTGCCAGACCTAAATAATAAGTCCTCTTGGAATGAACAACTAGATAGAAGTCATTCAAGAGCCTGATAGAAAACCTCTCACTAACCATGTGAAAGCTTGACTGCATCTCTGGTTTTGCAGCCATGCTTTTATTCCACCTCCTGGGTAGAGCTGGGTAGATCTTACTCTATGTATCTTATAAAAGTCCTGTGTATTTTCCACAGCTTTTGCCTAGAAAAAGATAGACCAATTATTTATTATTGAGGTCTCACGATATATTACTCTAAATTTACTGCAACCCACATATTTGCATTAAGGCCAGATCATTTCATTACCACTGTCTATTGCTGCAGTCATGCCATGAAGAGAGGTGCTTCTCATAGGATCTGATAAATTACTGTAAGATGCAATGGAACCAGATAAGGAAATATCAATATTTCCACACCTTAGTCTGCTGATATAGGAGGACAAAAAAACTGGAGGCAATCAGAGTACAACATGTATAGAATTGGAAGTTTTGATACTGTGAGGGCACAATTTATTTCTGTGGAGCAAGTGTAAGATTGGGTGATTTTCAGACAGAATTGGATGAAGAAGAGTAGTATCACTTAAACACACACACACCCCTCAGTATTAAAAACAATTTTTATGTATATTGGTTATTTTAAAGTAATTTTTTAAAAATAAACACTCAAAAAAAATTTTAAAAACCGGAACCAACATGGCTTTGACTGTCAGCATAAAGCAACCTTTGCTTTTCCCACTGAAAACAAAATATCTTAATATGAATTTTTAATAAATATAACATTTTTGGGATTAGAAACTTAATAGCAGTAGCACAAAAATTCCAATAGTGTATCAAAATATTTATTAAATTACATGCTTAATTAGATAATATAAACACATAAACAACATTGCAGACAATCAATAAAACAAAATCCTATTCTTAGCTATATAATGTAACTTAGGTTTTGGGTACACCACTGGCAAAAATGCAAATGGCTTTGGGGTTAGCTTTGGGGTTTTTTCAAATATGTGATGGAAACAGTATGCAGCTCTTTTGTGATTAAATGAACATTTTCTGAACATAGATTTATTCCAGACTTATTACAGTTGCATCACACTACAAGGCAACAAGATTATTGAAAAATACCATGCAGCTTGCCTGAATCTGACTATCATCAGATTAAAAGATATTAGCAGAGATTTTATAGAAGCTAAATGACAGTGTCCTTGAGGTAGTACTGACATTGACTTCAGCTGATACAGTTCTTGGTCATTAACATACCTTACTATGTGTCTAGAACAAGCTCTCCAATAATTAGAGCTGAATACACTATGATTTTTAAAATTAAATCATGCCTCTGGGAAAGAATCAGGAAATAGACAGCTAAAGGACTTTCAAGCAATTAACGAGAACTGTACTGTCAGGTTAAAAATTAAATGTTGCAAAGTAGGTTAAAAGTTTCCTCTCTCAAAAAAATGTATATTGACATAGAAAACAGTTCTCAGGCCTGCTGTTGAGTGAAAGCAAAAGTGAGAATGGATAGTTCTTATTTATGATCAAATGAAGTAAATTTCTTTTCAATTTTTCATATTCTACACTCATCTCTAAAAATAGTTTTTTTCCTTCTTATAGCTTCAAATTGAATCTCTCAAAACAGCTGACGAAGTTTAATTAAATATTACAGTGCCACTGATCTTAGATAGGTAGGTAGAAATGCAGCACTTAAGACTCACACTTTTTAGCTGACCTCTGAATTCATACATCTCTATTTCTGCTACTCCAGGCTGAACAATCAGAAACTGAGCCACTCAATTTTTGACTTCATTATATAAACCCTCCCCACCACACAATAAAGCCTAAAGCAACTTATCAAATCCTATGCATCTTTCAATTAGCTGTTGTAGTCACCAAACACCCAATCAAATCATAAATCTAAACTTTTGTATATTACTTGATGTTTTTACACAGCATTCCAATTCACAATTCCCTTCATATACCCAAATCTGAGAAACCTAAGATGAAGAAAAAACTTCTATTGACTCAATTACAAGCATCGGCTATTTTGATGTGCTAACAAATTAAGTCACAGAACACATTTAAAAATGTGTACACATGCTAAAACAATCAATTGGAATACCAGAATCAGTACATTTTCCCCACAGGCCCAGACATGATGATGATCTTATGAGACCTAATTTTTTATATGTGTAAACAAGGATATGGATATAGATAATATTTATCAAGCATTTTTTTCTCATTCAGTCAAAACAAAAAAATAAGAAACCTAAAGAGGAAGTCTCATGATACTGACTTTCCCAGATTAAATTTTAAAGATTCACATATAACATCCCCAAAATATCATCTTTGACTTACATGCTACAGAATAATTAACAGGAATTCTGTAACATTTGAGGTTTATTTTATTTTGTTGTGGTTTCTTTCTAAACTTATCTCAAAATCATGATGAACATACTTGCATTTACATAGACTGTGTAGAAAGTGAACATTGTAAAAGTAACCATCTTGCAGAAAAAAAATTACTATTGTACTTATTCATAGGTGCTGCCAGTGATCTTCAAAATGTCCCAAGATAAATTAAAAGTAACTCAGAGAACTGAGTTACACTTGTTCAGCTCTTTCTCTCCCATAAACTTTATTCAATGTTCAAGTAAGTAAAACGACAAGAGTGTGAAAGAAAATGCAGTGAATAGACTGTTATTCCAGAACTAGAATGAACATAATGAAAACTGGCAAATGTTCAACATATAAGTGAGCTCAAACTACGCATTAGTATTCTACATTCTTCAGTCCAGAGACAGAAGGATGTCTTAGTAATAAAATGAATCACTTCGCTTGAACAAACAAGGGCATAAGGCTTCCTATATGCCCTAGAGGTCTGGAAGGTGAGTGGCTGCTGCACCAACCTTGGGTGGACTCCACTGCCTTGCTTTAATAGCTCTTGAAGAAAATCTCAAAGCAGAGAAGAATACATGTCCCTCATGAGTCCAAAAGCACGAAACATACCTCTTTATCCCTATTTTCTCTCATGCATCCCTGCTTGCAAGCAGTACGAAAGGAAAAGTCAGTAGCTAGCTTTAGTCAACTAGATTTCGTAACAAATGAATCTGTGATAACTAATGATGAGACATTATTCAGTACAAAAAAATAATAGGAACTGGAGATGAAAAACAACCTAATGCATTTCTGTCCTATACTTCACATCAGAACATTTCCAACAGAATATTTTGTTGCTTATTTTTGGTCCTGCCTCCTAAACATCTAATTTAGCTATTTGTTGCTGCAATTTCACTCCATTACTTCAATGTAATTTCCTTCCTCTTTGTAACATCCGTTTATGCCTTTGAGGACCATTACTGTATTTCTCTTCAGCCTGCCTTTATGGGAGTTGCATTTTAACTGGGGAACTATTATGAAGCTAAATACATAACTTGATGTCAGAAAGAATTTTCAAACATTATAAATGCATTATTTTAATGCTACAATTCTGTCATTTTATTTTTAGGGCATTTCCAGGAATAAAGGGCAAAAATTGTTGGACTGCAGTAAATAAAAACCCAAGCACTATTAACAATCTTTTTAGTACTAATGGCTCTCCATGTTTAGCCAAATGTAAGGACTGAACATCTAGAAATAGGGCTAGTTTATCTGTATGAAGTTTTTCTCTAGTAGAATTAAAAACTATAGTCATAACAATACTATTTGAAAATAATATATGAAAGATAGCCCCAGCTGAATCTGTGCTTCATTCATAGAAACATAAATATTTTTTAAAAAATTGTTTGCACAAGGAATTTGCATTCTATAGTACAATTATAAATCCATGATTATGATTTTATTAGTGAATTCAGACATGCCAATTCTGCAATAGAATCTAATGACAAATTCTGAAGAACAAGAAATCACTACCTTGAAAATACAAAACTATGGCTGTTTTATATTCCTGCACTACCAGTGACATAATGTATCCATTAAACTCATGCATATGTGTATCTGAACTATTTAATGTAGACCAATATAGACATGATATTTGTATTTCATTTTGAATACATATCAATTACATTTAAGTCTGATACCTTTTGTCTTCATTGCATATAGCATTACTTTCTAACTCTACTGCTCTATATAAACCTAAGTATGTAACAGCTCACAAAAACATAAATCTCATTAGCTTCAAGAGAGACATTAAAAACATGTGACAAAAGAGAAGCACAAGGTGCTTATCCTAAGCTTCTTAAGACACAACTTAAGATAGGTATAACATGTAGAGTGACGACTGGTCCCAAAAAGCAGGTTTTAAATCAATGCATGCATGAATTCTATAAACGTGATTGTGAGCCGCACATAAAACATGCACAGTCTGTCATGTTTGGGCAACTGCTGGTGGTCAAAGACAGGTCCAAAAGATAGGTGAAAATTAAAACGAAAATCAATTCATAATGCAAATACAAGTTCAAATGTTAAAAAAGTACAATTAAAAAAAACATGAGACACACTAAACCATGGTAATTGTGACTTACAGTTTGGCACACGCTTGAAAATTGAAGCTGTACATGTGTATGACAACATACATGGGTTGTATAAAACTGCACAACATAACAGAATGGTTTTTAACAGCAACAGAAGAAAATTCTTCTGTAACTTCCCAGACACACACATGCAAATACTGTGTCTTTCACCCTGATAAAACCCGTTGAAACCTGGCATTAAATTACTTACAAGGTATTACCAAGAGGGCCTTCAATGATTTATAAAGATTTCTGTGATAAACCTCAGACATTCACATGATGCCTTAAATGTGTATACAAAAAGATTTTGAAACTGGAACAGAATACAAACTAAAAAACATCTAGCAAACCTTTACTATTCACCACACTCTTAAATTTTCTGTTCAAGTTTTAGAAATTATTCTGCTTTTACTTTATTGTTATCATTAAAATAATGTTTTGAGTTCTTGGATAAATGAGAAGTTACCCAGAGAGGTAAAATGTCAGGTTTTTTTTCCTAGTGTTGCCAGTAAGTTTATCCTTTGTGTTATTTATACAGGCGAAAAAGATCCTCAGCACTGCCTGCACTGCACCCCTTTACCGGCTACTCTGACAGACAACACCACATCACAGTCTTATTTCATCTTGAAGCCAGTTAAAATGTTTGTCCCCACCTTCAGACAAAGACTGTTCCCAAATATCAAGCTGACTGTAACCATCAGAGTGTGAAGGCTACATTTACGCATACACATATTATTTCCACTCAGTCTGTCTCGTACATTGCTATTTCTGGTCAAAAGATGCCACTCCAGTAGCAATTCTGTTTTCCTTATAGATTGCTGACTACAGATGCCCTAGCCAGTGTGGTAATAAACCCAAGATTTCCTTGACAGCATGAGTTTCTCTGTGGGGAGGGAGGGAGGGAGATGCTACAGGGTTGGTTGAGCAGCCCAGACACGTGCAAGCCAGCCCACTGAACACTAAAGAAACTCCTGGCATGCCAAACGGCACAGAGTAATTAATCATCTAAAAATCAGCCATGTACATTTCCATTAATACCAGAAGGCTGTAACATGTAAAAGTCATCCAAAGCCCATGTCCACCATAAATCTCCTATGAAATAAATGAAATGTGTGTGGCAGCAGCAGAACCATCTGCAGTTGCTCCCATCTCCTGTCAGCTTTGTCCTGCTCCCATCCAGCGGCTGCAAGGCCACAGGGCTTGACCACTGATGCTCTCCTGAAGGCTCATTCTTCCACAGATGAGAATGGACAGCTGGAGGCACTCTATCTCATAGAACACACACACGACTCTAGCAAACTCTGACTGATAAATTCACTTTTGTGATTCATACAATTACACAGAATTGTTGTCCAGCTTTAGAGATCCAGTAATCACAGCTGCAAAGTGATAAACAGAGGCCTTGTGCTGGGTTTGATGAGCATTAGGTGCTCGGTTTATGTAACAGCTTCCAAATTACACATTAACCTCAGAAGACTTGGAAAAGACAACCAGGATCAAAATGGTCCCCTTGTGGAAAAATTATATAATACTTATTGAATATAATCTTCCAAGGGTGTATCTGCCTGACAAAGAAACAATTCTTCCCCGAAACACATGCAGGATGGAGAGCCATAAAATTAAAGACCAAGCCCCACAAGGCTGCAACAAACCAATTTACACAGCACTAAGTTTAAAGAGACAGCTTCTACGCTCTGTTCATACCGAAACAAAGGGCAGGACGGCACTGGGATGCTCCCTATTCCTCTGAAAGTCCCAACAAAATACTGTTTGGTGTAGATGAATATACTGCTTTGTAAAAAAACATGAGAATGAAATCAAGAAATATAACCAAATACATCAAACTATCCCAGGAAATGCACACAGGCATGCAGACCTAGGAAAAAAAATAAGAGTCCGCAGAAGCCTATACCAGAATTTTCCCACATTTTACATGGTTAACCCCATATTTCCCTAGGTGTGTCTACATTTAAAATTTACTGAAATGTCTATTTTCATAGACATTTATAGACACAAACACCCTAATAAGAGCTGCATTTACAAATGCTTTATGCATCTTCCCATTTGGATAGCTTAAAATACTCAGCTTTTTACTTTTTTCTTGTTATTTTGATAGAAAATTCAGTTCTTTCCTCTAATGGTATCAACATGGACACAGCAGCACGGGAATACCTATGTCTCTTTGGATGCTTTAAGACTTGTCTACACACAAGCATTACATTGCTACAAATAACATGCAAAAATAAATCAAGGCAACTCCATCCTTAGACGTGAATTCATTCTGGTACAGAGACACTGTTAGACGGCACTTTAAAGAGCTGTTGTAATTCCCAAATAAGGTGAATACACTATATAGTACAACTTCTTCACACAGTTTGCACTGCCACCCAAAAGAGTTGTACCACTACACAGCTACAATTGTTTTGGGAAAAACAACACACACACCTCACATTTCTCATTAAAACAGTCCTACTGGCAAAAAAATTGGGTCTAGAGCAGGCCACACCATCCCAATACTAATGAAAGACTATGAACCTTATTTAAAAAGGAAACATTTACTCTAATAAAATAAAAACTTTTAAAAAATCCACCAGAAAATACCAGTTAATTTAAGAATATGCAGACAACAGGCCTGAAAAGGATGCAGTGTTGTTTACTCCTACTGAAAAGAAAAGGGAAACATGCTACAATCTCTAAACCTTCCCACTTGAAGAATTAGGGCAGAATTAGAAGATATTTCTGTAATGAAACAGAATGAACATGCTTATCACCTATTTCACAGAAAAACTTAAGAAGTTACATGCTGCAAAACATGACAGATAAGTTCCTATTGCCCAAAACATTCTGAGTGCACCTCACTCAGAAACCAAGCTTACAACAGAACAAGAAAAATTACTCACAAGGATAACCTCATTCATTTCAACAGAAGTCTCACATGAATAAAGTTACTCACACACACAGATAAGGAAGAGGCTACCTGACCCCCCCCAATCCCCTATGCATGCTACCACAGCATCAGATGTGACCTGCTACGCATCTCTCTAGCTGGTAGAAAGGCTAGGTGCTTGGCTCTCTCTGCCCTCTTAATGCACCTGGCTAATGCAGCTGAGCTGATATGCAAAGGGGGAAAAGGTACTCCAGGAAAAGAATGAGTGCAGTTTATTGAGTTCAGGAAACCAGGAAAACAAGTAGGGATTTGAAGCATGATTTCAAGCGATAACTGAGTGCTGCCGAGCTCCTCCACTCCTGTAGCTGTACTGCTCTCGGGCTCAGCTGCAAGGTGCTAGCACAGCTCATTGTTAAAACACCTCATTCCAAACAGTCCCGCAAAAACTTGGACTTTGAAAGTATTTCCTCCTGTTCTCACAGCAAGAATGTTCTGTTTAACCCAGCTTTTTCTTAGAAGATCCATTTAACTACTGAACATTCTGGATTTTTTTTTTTTTTAAACAGTCTCCAGTGCAATTCACTTATCGTATAGATGCAGGTTGTTCAATTCAAGCTGTTGATTAAATACACTTAATAACATCGATAGTTCCTCAGAAAATATCACAGAAAGTGTTACATTTATAAAGGCATACAGCCAGCTGGCACAGAGTATGGAATGAAATAATCCTACACTTTAAATGTAATTTTAAAGGCAACTATAGCCTCTTGGGCATTTATTTGTACTGCTTTTTCCAGGAATATTCCAATCCTGCACCCATGCAGCTTACTGTGAAAGCAGTGTTAATTTGCCATCATATTTACCTGTCTCCCTATGAAAACATAGTTTTGCACACATCACCTGGATAAACTTATTTTACTGTAACTCTGACAGAGACGCACTTCCTTCTCGCAACGCCTGGAACAAGTGTTTACACCGGGTGCTCAGGGAAGGGCAGGCGCCTGCAGACGCCGGGATTTTACTGACGCTGATGCAGCTGTGTAACCCCCAGGGCGAGCTCTCATCCCCCCGGGGCAGAGTCGTGCCCGACGGCCCGCGGCGCAGGCAGCCCGGGACGGCGGGATGGAGAGCCGCGGAGCTCAGCATCGTGCCTCGGGGGCTGCGGGCGGCGCCCGGCGGGCGCG
>VWYN01011607.1:51396-70642 GCA_013400075.1 Hippolais icterina
GCCGGCGGCCCCGCTCCGCTGACATTGAGCCCGGAGTCCTTGAGGGGCCGCGGGAGCGCCGCAGGGGGGACAGCGCAGAGGGGCCTCGGGCGCCGGGCCGCGCCTCCGCAGGAGCACAGGAACACGCGTGGGTGGAAGTTTCACCCTGGGCTAAGCAAGGGGCAAGGCGTGGGGTGGTAGCGTGCCCGTACAGCCCGAGCGAGAAATAGTGGCTGGAAGTGATGCAGTGGGGCGTTCCCCCGGGGTGGCCGGTCCCCTGGGAAGCCTCTATTGCTCCTCGTGGAGCAGGCGGACTGGGAGAGAGCAAGAGGCGGGGGTCTGCCTGGCCACGGGGCCGAGAGGTGGCACTGGAAGTCGCGGAGACGTTTTGGGTTCGTCCTGCTTAGAGTGCAGCGTGGGTGTCCGGCACAGGGGAACATCGGTGGAGTGTGAGTGAGCAGGGAAGGCCGCCTGTTGAGGGGCGTTCGTTTTCACGGACGAAGCACATCAGTCCGGCTGGACACTCCCGCCAAGCGGCTCTTGTCCCTCAGCCCTCGGCGGGCTGAAAACGAGGCCGAGCTCATGAGCTGGGGAAGACGACATGAGAGACGCTGTGAGCTGGGGTGGGCCACCCAGAGATGCCATTCCCGTCGGGAGGGCTGCGCTGCCACGGGCACCTGTCTTTTCTCCCTGAAAGGCGTGAAATGGCAGGTGCTCCCGAGTGCGTAGACAACCTTTTCACGTATGCCAAGAGGTGATTTGGCCTTTGTTTGCATGTCAGTAGGAAACTGGAGTCCACGTTTCGTTTGCTCCCCTTGACATTTAAGTACATAAATTACAATTTAGAAGCCTCTAAAAAGCTGAAAAAGCTACCCAAGGAAATTGGGTATTTCTACGTCCCAGTACTCTACATACACTCAAAGGAAACAGCGTATATACTGCCTTCAGTATCTACACACGCATTTGTCCTAGTGATTGCAGGTTGTGATTAGGGAGCTGTGGGGTGAGGTAGGAGCTGAGAGCAAATGATAAAAAGTTTACAAACTATGAGCGAGGAGGAGGGCCTTGGTCTCTGCTCCAAATTATGAAAGATGCTGATAATTGCCCCAAAAGCTGTGAGCTTTTCTGGGTCACAAAATTATGGAGAATCAGTATCTGCAGATACTACTACAGAAGCTCTAGTATTATGTCTGTTTGCAAAAACATATATTACAGCATATACATGTAGGTCCTGGCCTTCGATTTAGAATGGGTTTGATGTAAGTTTCCTTTTCACACTTTCTTAACATGTCTTATTTCTTAACGTCTTATTTTTTCATTTTGATATAACTTTTCATAATTAAAAGTAGAGTAGTAAAGAATTAACAAAGCCTCACAAGCTTGACTCTGGTATTTTCAATGGCATTTTCCACTTCATTTTTACACACTTTGTCCTTTACACAACAGATGCCTAAATCTAGGAGAGAAACAGATGTGCAAATCCGCTCACCACCAATTTGCACAGTGTCAATCTGGTGCGCTGGGGGGCTGTATTTCAAAGTGAGATCTGAGGGCTTTCCTCAGCAATTGCAGCTCTAACAGAATGTTTATGCCTAGTGCACTCAAACACACCAGGTTCTGTTGATGTTAATGTCTTTAGTGTGGAAGATGTTAACATCATGCCAGTGTGGAAGAAGATGGAAATACAAATGCACCAGGATGGATTGCTGAAGGCTGCAGTGACCAGCATAGGAAGGAATATGCTCGTAGAGTGATTGGCTGAGGGCTGACACACATAAACCCTCCCCATCTGGAGTGATACTTTTCTGTAGGATTTTTTCATAAAACAGTGAAGAGTGTGTGCACAGCTGCTAATGGCTCATGCACAGCTGCTGATAGACAAAAACCTCTTAGTGTTTTATCCCCAAATGATGTCCGCCTCCTTCCCCCATCCAATGTCTGTCACCAAACGATAATTAAAAAGTAAGAAATTACTACTGTTTTGCAGCTTTCTAAAAGAATTAACTCACATCGTATTTGACAGAAACCTGCAAAGGCAAAGGGAGAAAAGTCTAACTTACACAGTGCCTTTCCACACACTCAGAAATCATACCATATCCCTGGCAGTGGAAATGATGATTTCTATGTCAGTCGAATAAATGTTACAACCTTAGAATTTTTGCTACTTCTTCACAACTTATTCCACGGGACTTTTGCATTCAGTCCTTGACCTGAATGGTCTGTCCCAGCATAACCTAGGAGAACAACAACTAGTCATGTACAGGACAAAAATAGACTTGTAGTGGAGTAAATCAGAACAGTGAAATGGAGATATTTAGAGCTGCAGTAAGCAGATTCTGATGTACATTTTTTTAATTGGAGAAGCAATGAACGCTGGATTAATGGTGATGGTCCTTCATTTATGGATGAGGAAAATTGTGCACAGCAAGAACATTCAATTTCTTCTTTCACGAAACTTGCTTTCACTTGCATTTAATGTCTCATTTGCCAGTATTTATCCTTAACATGGACTGCAGACCTACCAAAATGACCAATCCTGTCTACCTTCCCCTCTTTCTACAACAGAAGAATCTGGAAGTATTCTATTTCCCTTGGTGACATTATATGGATACAACAGGAGTTTGTTACATCAAAATTCTGTACAACTTAGGAGAAGTTCTTGATGAAAGAAAATAGCCTGCATTACTTGTAACATATGATTTATGCATGCTTTGCAAATACAGCATATGGATTCGGAGGAACGACACAGGTTCATATCTCTTGGTAAAATTGAGATTTTGATATTTTTTGCTTCTCATGATCAAATATTAGATTTTTGGGTTTGGTTTTTTGGGGGGTTTTTTTGGTTTTTCGGGTTTTTTTCTTTGTATGGAAGAAATGTATACTTATTTGTATACATCTGAGTGATATTTGTCCTAAGTATTTGTATGGCCTAATTGACCTGAACAACTCAACATCTTGCAATTTTTAATAGCAATCCTAATAGGTTTGGATAAGAAAGCATTTTCATAATATGTAGTTTTATTTGGGGAGAATGGATTCTTCCAAACAACTTAATGTTGTTTTCAGTCAGGAAGTTGATCTCCCCTGAGGCCCACCATGTTAGCTTAGATGAGAGAATTTTGGTTCACTTTTTTTTTGGTTCAATTTTTCTTCAATAAGAAGAAATAATAGAGCATGGTGTGTTTGAATAGTCCTGAAGGCTGCATTAGGGCTAAAAATCATTGTGGACTCACTTTAGCTGAAGGCATAGCTTGTTCTCTGTCGAGTTTTTTTTTATTTTGTGTCTATGTTAGGAGAAACACACAGAAAAATGAAATTTATACATGAAATTTTCAAGAAATCAGTGCTAGCAGAACAAAAGGGATAAAAAAATTATTTTGCATCTCTTTGTTATGTCCTAGATTTATCAATCATTACTAAAAATTTAGTAGGCTGTCTTAATTGACTGTATTAAATTTTTTTAATCACTTACTCTACTTCATCAAAGTACTGTGACATTATTAGTTTCAGTACTTTATATGATTCTGTAATACTAATGTATACTAAGATTAATATAAAGAAAATTAGTTCTCTTCTGCCAAACAGAGTAACTTTTTATACCTGAGGTAAGTACATACCTCCTTCTTCTTATTTTTTCATTTTGATATAACTTGAACACATGCAGAACAGCTCAGATGTAGAAATAAATTTTTAAAAAATAGCAGCCTGTGTATAGAGGCATATGTATTTGTTCAGTGAAGAAACTGGGGCACAGACAAGTAACAAGACTTCTATGAGATGACCCAGTAAGATACACCTGACTGCAGAACAAAGCTGTTGTCTCTCAAGTTAAGGTTTCATGCCTAGTGAGATATTTTTAAGATTATTTCTCAACAGAAGGTCACCATCAAGTCAAATGACAAACTTGAGGTTAGCAAGGAAGGAAAATAATAGTTATATTTACAATTATATAACTATGTCTGCCAGCTTAATTGAGGATTGATCCAGATTCGTAATATGTGCTTTGCAAAAAAATAATTTTGATTTTATCCCACCTTACTTATGTTACTTTCTATGATTATTTGCTCACAAACATTTATTGGCAACAAATGTTTTCCAATAGATTTTATATTAATATTAGCTAGTGTTTATGAAGCAGGAAGAATCTTACTTTTGCAACCATTAACATCCTTTGAAGAAAACACATCACAAAGCAATTAGAACTTCAAGCATGAATGTTACATGGCAGCCGTCCATATATTTATTTGATTTTGGTTTTTTTTACTCTGTGGTACAGTTTGAATATGCCCAGTGAGTACTGATAAATATGTAAATATGATCTTGGAGATCTCTATTGTGGCCTGGTGCTGTGTGCTGTAAGTCCTATGCAACATCTTAGTGCAGTTCGTCAGAGCTGGTACCGTTCTGGAACAGGAAGGTAAAATTAAATCACAGAATATTCCTACTGGTTTTAACCTGCTCTCTGAAGTGTCTTTTATTTATGCAAATCACTTTCTAAATTTAAGAGAATATTTGTGTGCTTTGAGTGCCTATATTTTTTGAAGAAAAATATTTTAATACCAGTGTTTATTATCTGTTTAATAACCTGTCAGATCTTTTTTCAACCCTTATGGAGACACCATGGCCACAAAAGAAAAGTTAAAACTGAAAAACAAATTCTAATTAGATTTTTTTTTAGTTCTATGTGTATTATTGTTTATTATTTTTGCTTATTGTCTGCATTGTTGAGTACCTGAAGTGCTGTAGAAATTATTAAGAAATTGCTTTCTCTGACAAATATTCAGCTGACTGACTAAGTGGCTATGATAAGGCACTTCAAATTTTTGCTATGTTAAAAATATATTTCTTTTAGTTTAAATGCAAATGTACCCCAAATAAATTTTATTTAAAACAGTATTCTTAAAAATAACTATCTTATGACTATATTGGTTTGAAGAGCTATGATTTGACACTAAAAGATGGAGACATTTCTGAGTAATTTTTATATAAAAGATGATACTTGTTTCATACAATGCCTAATCCTCTAAACATTTCTAAAATTAGTGCATACAGGTGTGAAAGGTCACATGTTACTATTCAGAGTGCTATATACTATACTAGGCTCAAGTATTTACAGGCTTGTTTCCCTTCTCTGTAATATGAGAAAAATATAGTTTCTATAAAAATGGAAATACCATTAACTGGTGTGGAGTGCAACTTGATTTTAACAATAGCATTTTTCTCCTGTTGCTCACAGTGTTCCTACATAATTGAATAATCACTACACAAAACCAAGTCCTTGTGATTTAAAAATCTCTCCCCTCTGGAACTTCTAGAAACAAATAAAGAAGTGCTTTTTAAAACTTGTATATTTCAATGATGTGTGAAAATCAGTATTAAACTGCCACCTTCCAGTACCTAAAGGCAGTCTGCAAGAAAGGTGGAAAGAGAGTTTTTACAGGAGCATGTAGTGACAGGATGAGGGAAAATGGCTTCAAATTGGAAGAAAATAGGTTTCAATTAGAAATTAGGAAGAAAATGTTTAATTTGAGAATTTGAGAGTGCTGAGGCACTGGAACAGATTGTCCAGAGAAGCTGTGGATGCCATATCCCTGGGAATCCCCCAAGGCCAGGTTGGATGGGGCTCTAAATAACCTGATCTAGTGAAAGGTGTCCCTGCCCATGGCAGGGGGATTGGAACCAGCTGACCTTTAAGGTCTCTTTCAACCCAAATCATTGTATGATTCCATGACAGATCCTACACTACCTTTTAAACTATTGTCTTTCTGTGGCCCTGATTTTTCATAACTATCTTTTTCATCTTTTCATCCTAACTTTGCTCATATAATCAGTTCTGGTAGGATGATTTTAGAGATAGCTGGAAAGTGCCATATTGGTGACTTAGTTCATTAGTTAAAGTTTGAATAGTTGTCAGATTTAATCCTGAAAACTGCTCCCCTTTTTTCCTTGATTTAGTTTAAGTACTTAAGACCTCTCACTTCACAATCATATTTTAATGAATATAGATACTAATAACAAGCAATTTGCCTGAATTGTGTCTTCTATTCAGTTCCTTATACAGAGCCATGTCTTGCAGGACTAATATCTGTCTTTGATATAATATTCCTTAAATATTCCAGTATACTGCTTCATTGTTCCAGTTGTTTCTAAATTATAGGTAGCTCTTCAAGTTATTATCAAAGAATTTCACCTATTAAAACAGCAAGAAGAAAAACTGGACCAGGAAGAAAAACTGAAACTGAAGACTTTAGAAACAATTCTTTAAATCTACACTGCTTTTTACAACTTTCCCAAGTAGTTTTTTTTAAATTCTAAATATGGAAAAATGTTTTTATTTTAATAAGTATTTTTGGAAGAGCAGTGTGAAGATATAACTCCTTTCAATGTTGATCTAAACATTCAGTTTTACCACTAAATAAAAAGAGGTCCAGAGAAGTCCAGAGATTGTACAACCAGTAATCCAGACCTGTATCTCAGTTACTGTCTTTAAGGTACCTACAAGTGTTCTGATTGTTCAGAGGTAGTTTTTATTACTTCTAGCTAGCTGTGCTGGCAGTAGGCACATTTCAATTACTAGCATGTATAATGAGAAGAACACACAGCACTATTCCCTGTTGATTGCACTGCCTCAGAGATGATGGTGACATTGAACACACGACTCTGGAAGGATTGTCCCAGTTTTTGCTGTCAGACTTCTGTTCTTCAATTCACATGGGCAGATTTCTCGCAGCTAAAGAAATCTCTGGTTTAGGGGAGGGGAATAAGTTATCACAGCTGGCAGAGGCAAACAGTACAACATGTACAGCTGAACAAATGTAGCATCCTGAATTGCCATAAATACTTGGAGGCAAGAGCTGCTGCAGAAGACACGACAGTAGCTGTTTAAGTTTGAAAGCATGTTCCCATAATCTGCCTTCTTCTACTCAGACTGTAGATTAATTTGTGATTAAAAAAAGTTCCACCTCTCAGATTATTTTTCCCCTTTCCAGTTGTGATACCAACACATGAGGAAATGATAACTGCTATAATGGTGTCCTTTTATTAAAGAGAAATATGTAAAATAGCAAATCATTGGCAAAAAACTGGAAAATAAAAAGTGGGTTTTCTCTTTAGGCCACTGTTGGGTGCAAATACACAACGACCTTGGATATACTTCCTTAAATTAGACATTTGGATTGCTGATGGGAATTGGACTACGGCAGGTGCTGAGAGATGGCTGTATGGCTGGTAGATGTAGTGGAGAGGGGACACGGATAGGCTTTGTGGACCTCTGTAAATGAATTGTCAGATGTCTGTTCCATGCCTATGGCAGCCTTAGAAGCTGTAAGGGACCTTGTGTGTCTGTGGCAAGTTTATGTCTTCTGAAAAAGTAAGACTGACTAGAAAAGACCCAACTTTTATTGACTGAAGGTATTCACTCCCTAGGGCTGTCAAAGTGAAAGCATTAGGAACATGAGGCATAAGGAAGCCTTAACCAGTAACATCCAAGCCATCCCAGAGGACTTTGAACTTCAATGCTCGCAGTAACTATCAGTGTTTGTGGAACTAAAGTATTGCTGAACTAGCAGTGGCAACTCTAGAGAATTAAGGGATTGCAAACATACCCTCGAAGTGATATCAGAAAAAGATATTAAGACCTTGTTATTTTAAAACAAAAGTAAGGGAAAAAAATGCATAGAAGCTTTAACTTTTTTTAAAGCATATGCATAGCATATACATATGCATATACTTTGAAAGTATACGCATAAGCATCCTCAGAAGTAAAGTAAGCATACCTAAAACTTCAGTTAACAGAGGCACTTTCAATATTTCCTATAGCCTTTTAATATATTTTTGTTTTATTTAAGAATTAATTTTTTTAAATGACTGTATTCTTCCATGTGACTTTTAGTTTAGTTACAATTACTGCTAAAGACTACTTTGCATAGAAGCTGGATAAACACAGTCACAGATGGAATTAGCATGCAACCATTCATCTTTGTACCTACGCTTTCACAGAGACAGTAGAAGGTGTTTGACACTTAGAACACTGGAGATTATTGTACGTTTCTAATGGTTGTTCATTTTTGTGACTGATGGAAGAACTGGACTCAAAAGGTTAACCAGAAAAAACACCGACAATCTTTCTAAAGCATTTAATTTTAGCAGAACTCAGAGGACATTTTTTTTTCTTTTTCTTTTTTAGTGGTTGTAGGGAAATGAGTGGTTTTCAGCACCAAATAATCTGTATTTGAAAATAATGTGATGCGAGAGAGAGAAAATAAGAAAGAATCCATATTTGTCTTCAAAACTTATCTGAAAAATTCTGGATCTTACTTAGGAATTAAAAATCAGATACATTTAAGCATCAGTGGAAGCAAAATATAAAAAGTATGAAAAATTGTAAGTGTCTTCAGAAAAATAGGGATAGCAGTCTGGACAAAATGCAATCTTTCAAGGTGGTTGTAACAAGATACTACTTGATATAAAAGGAGCATAAATTGAAGGCAAAGAATATCCTCAAACACTTTGAAAGGTTGTGTGAAAATCACACACACAATACAATATACCAATCACAGATAACCAGAGAAAATGGGTATCTGGCATTTTATTAATGGAGTTTTCTTATCTTACTTGATTGTAATGGCATTCAAAAGCACAACAGACTTCTCTGACAGTAATGCTCAACAAGTAGTAGATGATGTTGATATTAGAAAGTTATCTCAATTCCTTTTGTAAAAAGATTGGAATTTCAGAGTGTAATATGGCAAGCTGGAAGGTCAAATCTGATATGCAGTACAACTGGAAACAGGTAGTAGTAGCAATAGAAAAGAGATCAGGAAAGCTATGTATCTAAAACTTGCTTTTCTGAAATGCCTGAAAAATGTTTTTTATACACTAGATGGTGAGTTGCAAAGGACATGAATGATTTGTGATGACCTGTATGTAATGTCCTAAATTTGAGAAGATTTTTTTTCTCACCATTTTTCTTGTCTTTGAGAAGTACAGCCTCTCTGAGCAGAGGCTATAATAGATTCTTCTGCTGTTCTTATTTTGTGTACATAAAAGTAAGAGCTTTTACTCTAGTGTAATTACAAAACTGATGATGTTAAATATTTCTAAACAAATGAAAATCCAACCACTTGTGCCATCTTACAAGTGATCTTTTAGTAAATTCTCTGAATGTCACTTGTGTGAAGAGTCACTTACCAGTTAATGTTCTGTAAGTTAGTGTTTTTATAAATTTTATTCTTGAATTCTGTTTTTCCAGCCTGGTTAGATTCATAATCTATCTTAATTTGTACTGGCTATTCACTAACTTCACTCATACTGGCCATCATTTTAGTTCTCTATTGGTAATACTGCTGTACTGGAGCACTTCCTATTTAACATGAATGAACAAAGTGTTACTCCTACATAAAAATTCCATCCATCTAAAAATTATTAGATGTTTGAGATGGATCCTTTCTATGCATTGAAACACTGAAGTGAAAAATATAAGGTAACTTATATTTTATGTTCTGAGTTTGATTTTTCTAAGTATGATAAACTTAATAGGATTTTTTAATCCATGTATCACTTATGAGATACTTATCCATGCTTGCATGAGAGACGCTTTCTACAGCATCATACAGTTTACCAGAACTGAGGCTTCTGAAAGTCACAATAAGCAGTTTAAAATGCTTTAAAACATGTTATTCCATGATTTATAATCTTTGTAGGTTGTGCATTGTGACATGTGGTTAGTGCAGATGTGAATTATGCATATGTATATGTTTCAAAAGTACACGAGGTAATATCTTAAAACCATGTAAATTTACTACAAGGAATTTGTCTGTGAGGATCTGTTAGGGAATGATGGAGTTACATTCTCTGGACCTTTTCTCTGTGTTTTGAAAACTGTGTCACACATCCTGCTAAGAAAAACTGCAGGACAGCAGGAGACATCAGGCCTCCCTAATTTTAACATTCATGAATGACAAAGCCACTTGCTTTGTAGTCGTGCATGTTCTTTACTAGTACTTCCTGTAAAATATCTTTTCCTTTCTTTGCCTCTCAGTTACATTCATCTGTAACTCCAAAAGGGCTAGTCTATCATCAGATCTCCTCAGCTAACAGAGGAGAGGGAACTCTCACACAGACTTGAAATCATTGAATCATTTAGACTGGAAGTTCTTTAAGATCGTTGACTCCAACTGTTAACATTACTCTGGTAAGTCCCACTAGGCCATGTTCCCAAGTGCTATGTCTACACATCTGTTAAATACCTCTAAAGATGGTGACTCTGCCACTTCCCTAGGCAGCCTGTTTCTGCACATGATAGCACTTTCTGTGTAAAAATATTTCCTAATGTCCAATCTAAGCCTTCCTCATGGTACAAGTTTAGGCTGTGTCCTCTCATCCTATTACTGGTTTCCTGGGAGAAGAAACGAACCCCCACCTGGCCACAGCCTCATTTCAGGCACTTATGGAGAATGATGAGGTCTCCTCTGAGCCTCCTTTTCTCCAGGATAAACACCCCCAGCTCCCTCAGCTGCTCCTCACAGGACTAGTGCTCCAGACCCTTCCCAGCTCCATTGCCCTTCTCTGCACTCACTCCAGCCCCTCAGGGTCTTTCTTGCACTGAGGGCCCAGAACTGGGCACAGCACTCGAGCTGTGGCCTCACCAGTGCCCAGCACAGGGGAACAATCCCTGCCCTGCTCCTGCTGGCCACACCATTACTGATCCAGGCCAGGATGCCATTGGCCTTCTTGGCCACCTGGGCACACCCTGCCTCATGTTCAACTGCTGTCACCAGCACCCCCAGGGCCTTTCCAGCCACTCTGTCCCAGCCTGTGGCACTGCCTGGGGCTGTTGTGACCCAAGGGCAGGACCTGGCACTTGGCCTTGTTGAACCTCACCCCATTGGCCTCAGTCCATGATCCAGCCTGCCCAGATCCCTCTGCAGAGCCTTCCTGCCCTCCAGCAGATCAACACTCCCACCAAACTCAGTATCATCTTTAGAACTGGTGCTAGACAAAGCAGACAGGCATTTTGCTAATTGACTTAAAAAATATTTCCTGGCAGCAGAACTAGTGGGTTCCATTCCTGACTCTAGAATCTTTAACTAAAAGATTTTGCATGTGAATTTGGAGGAAAGACCCGGCCTTCTTTCTTGCCAAAGAGCACTTCACAAGTGTGACTTTTTTTCCTAAAATCTTGGATATTCTGGATATTATTTAAAAAAATACCCCTACTGGGTATAAGAAATATATTTTGTTTTGTCTAACCCTTTAAAAAAATCTCTTCTGTTTTGTCCATCTGTTAAAATTCAGCCTAAGGCAGATTCCTGGCACAGGCAAAATTTATAATTTGAAATCTGTGGGTTTGTGCAGCTGGCAAAATTTCTTCCCCCTTTTTTCAGCAATTCAAGTGGATTTCTCTGTTAGACAATCTTATTAAAAGAAAGGGAGTTTAGTCCCATTTACAACATGATTATGTTGTCGCTACTCGTGTCTGATAAAAGGCCGTCAGCGTGAGAGAAAAAGTAAGAAAGAGCACAGTAGCAGTGCTGAGTTGGACCTTCACTTTTATTTGCTCATCCACCCGCTGCTTCAGATCTACATAAGGAATATGCCTGCCCTGCAGCCAACAGAGAAGTACAGAGATAGTACAGTTATCCACACAGTTGGGCTTGTTTATATCAAGCAATCTGGGAGCAGCGGCATGGAGCTCTATGTAAGTCAAGGTATTCGGATGAGAAATGAGAGTTGATTAGCTTATGCACGGATGATTTAAGACCTCTTCGAATGCTTCTGATATCTCTTTTAAAAGGGATTTGTTCATTCCTGTACTAAACTACAGGCATACTTTGAAAGGAGATGCTATTATACCTGAAAAATTAAATTTACAATTTACTAAATTTTCCAGATGTGTTTATAAAATATTTTACATTTCTTGGTTTCTGTGTTCAAGTATTCAAGGACTAAAATCTTTACAGTATTTGTGTTTCATATGCCATAAATATCTGAGCTGTGCAAGCAGAATAGATATTTATTTACAATGATCGTGCATTTTTTCCCATGTTTCTCAGTTTCTAAGTCACTGAAGAGTTTACCCTTTTATACTAATCAACTCTACTTTGTAGAGATACTTTTTCATTAACAGAGAGACAGATTGTCTTTTCCTCAGCACTGCAGCCCACTCCAAGCAGATGACTAAAGAACCATGGAGAGCATATGCTCGGCTATGACAGTGAATGCTACACAAGCATTTTTCCTACTGTTGTGAAATGTGGCTGTTAACATCTCTACATTTTTCTCAGCACACTCAAAGACTTATTCAGTTGCTAATGCTGTTTGAGTCATAGAATATCTCTGCCTACCACATGGAAACAGGAGGAAACACATGGAACATATGCTTTTATAAGGAGGCTCTAAGAGAATATACAAATAGCAATGGTGGAATTCTAGCAATACCCATAGAACTATGGAAAAAATATTTCACTGGGGGGAAAAAAAATCATTATACTTTTCTCTGACTTTTAGAGTTGAAATGATATATACACAGTTTTAAATTTAATTTATGGAAACAATCAAACAGATTAGGAATTCTACTTTTAATTACTGAAGGATTTATATAATCCTCTTTTTAACATAGACTGTCTTTAAAAATGTAGGTCCATTCACTTTGCATAGAGACTTGGATATTTGTGCTTTCTGGGAGTCATGTATGCTGCATTTACTTTGAAATATGATGGTGATTTAGGACTATATATATAGAAATGCTGAGTGAACAGATAATATCTCAGAAAACAGTAAAAACTCCTAATTTTAAGTTGTGAACATGGATAAACAGACAGTTGATCATCTTAAGAATGCGTGTTATTAATATAGAAGTCATGCAGACTATGTAGTGTAAGCACTGAGAGGTGACATTGTTCTGTATTACTCACATGATCCAGTGATCCCTGGAAACAGGGCAAAGACATGGTTGACTGTAAAGTTGGAGCAAATCTGGATGTCATCTGAGGACAGAAAATAACCTGGCAACATTTTTAACCATCTTTAAAAATTCTGCTTTGATAAAATTCATTTATTTCTGGTGTTTAAGTGAGATCCTGTTAATTCAGTTCTATAGGATAGACTAGATCTAAATTCTATATAGGTCTGATAATCTTTCCTAAGAAAATCTGTGTGGTTCCCTGCCCCTGAGTGTCTAACAGAACAAAAACATCAGAAGTAAATCACCTTTGTGGGGCGCGAGGGGCATCAAGGCAGCTGTTTGACTGCTGACCTGTTTGGTAGTGCTTTTTGTACTGTAAATGTTCTTCAGCTTTTATCATATGATGCCTTGATCCGAGGTCATTGAGATAAAAAGTGACTTTTTAGGGGGTGAAACTCTGAAAGAGAGTGCAGTCATGCAGGTCACTTCATATTCAGTCATAAATCAAACAAAGCATACTGTGACAAAAATAAAAAAATCTCATACTGCTCAAGATTATTTATCCTGCTTATACAAGATAATCAATTCCATCCTCAGAGGGAGGTCACTGCCTGTGGTCATACTTTTAAAGATATTATACTGGCGTCTAGCAGGGGCATGTAACACTGCAGAGTTTGCAGGATTATTTCTGTAACAGAATAAGCATCAGAGCCCATTTTAACCACGTTATTTTAAAGCTAATTTTTGCAACCTAATAAATGATTAAAGCCTAATCTATCTGCATTGGTAGGCACTTTCCTGAAACTTTTAGGTGACTATCACATACGTAATTTTGCCTACCTACAGTATTTTACTGTGTGATTCAGCAAAATAATTGGGCTTATATAGCTGTGTAGGTTTCACTGTGATCATGCACATTCTCAGGATTTGATATACATTTCATTAACTTGGGGAACTGAGATCTGAATATTAGTCTTACAGGGCAGCACCCATCCTGATTTGTCTCTTGGATCTGAGTTACAAACACTTTGGTATAGCTTTCCCCCCAGGATTAATCTTAGAAAGATGTCCTAGGATGACTTTATATGAAAAAGTTGCAATTTAAGAATTTCTATTCAACAAAACAAAGAAAATCAAACCAGGAACCCTTTTTCAGAAAATTACAATCACATCAGGGTACAATGAAATTTAAGCAGGAAATTCAATGCCAGTGAGTTCTTTTTCAGAAGACTTATCTGTACATTCCTGTTCTCTAAATCATTCTTTTCTGAAGCCTCAAAGGTGCAATGGTGGGCAGAAAATTATTCCACTTTCCATAGAACTACTTTCCAGCACTAAAGAGCTAGTTTTCTGAGTTTTGTATGAGTATTATTTCAGATAAATACACAGTGCTTTGCCTGTTCATCATAGTAACCCACCTCTGTATACTCTAACACCTATTCTACAGACTTTTCATCAGTCTTCTACTTTCCAAAATTCCCTTTAAAAATTCCTTCAAAATTTCATTCAGAGTGGTTTTAATAAAAATTAAAAATTTAATAAATTTAATTAATTGTGTTTTAATATAAATTAATATTTCATGTCTAAGAACATTGATAGAAATATTTGAAAATGAGAACTGCATTTCCCTTTGCGGAATGGGGCTACTTATGCAGTTTACATATCTAGTCTCACGTAACCTTATCAAAGGGAGTTAATAATCTGCCAAAGCAGATTGTTGATACCAATCAATTGATGAATTCACTGCTGAGATTTTAAATTTTCACTTTTCTCAACTAACTTGGCACACCTCAGTGGCTAATTTGAAAGCTTCATATAATTATGTACTAAACAGTACAATTTTAAGGTTATGCTAAATGTACCAACCACAAATACAGAATTTCTCTTTCACTGCTTGTAATGTTAAACATGCAATATTTTTTCTAAAATGTATTTATTTTTTCTAAAATATATTAAGAATTACTGTACTGAAATCAATAGAATTAAGGGTCTATTTTTAATACATGTAGCAGCAGAATCTCATTCTAACATTTTCATGTCATTTCAATTCTATATTTTTAATTTTTTCTCAGAGGTTTGTGTCTCACTTAAATTTTGATAAATGGAGTCAAATTCAAATAGCTAGTAAATTCTATGTGCTAAATTCTATAAATAAACTATGAAAATATTTGAGCTAGTAATCTTCCATGCAAATTGAATTCAATCTAGGCAGAATAACCCTCTCAAAAAGTCTGTAGAAAAATACTTAAGTCTTTAAGTTTCAGTTTTTACTAATAAGATTGAAAGGGGGTTTTTTTTGTTTCTTTGTTTTACAGGAGATTATTTAAGTGTCACATTAAGTGACATTTCAGTGAATTTCATTTAAGTGAATTTTTGGGGTTATGGATAATAATCACAAATTATTCAGTTGTAGTAGCATTAATAAGTCTTCCTTTTAAGGCTGCCACATAGAAGTCTTCTGTTCTGAAAAAAAGCCCTACAACTTTCAATCCTACTTGAGTAAAACTATGCCAAAATATGAAGAAAATCCCCTAAAATCTTTCTTCTGTCTTATCCAATCACAGTCTCAAATCAGAGTTCAGTGGGTGCCTTGTCCTCACATCAGTGATAGCAGAATATTTATGATTATTACAGAACAGTATGGGGCTCTTTGTACAGAGATCGTTACCTTATGTATGTTCACAGGTTTTTTTATGTTCTTCGATATAATGAAACTGAATGTAGCTGAGCACATTGCCTTGAGAATGAACTCCTAAAGGGACTGACCAGGGCTATGTGGCTGAGGCCTCTCATAGCCTGAATAAATCATTTAGCTTTTCCCAGGCCTCTCTGGCAGCATATTTCCTGGAGGATAAATGGAAGCTGATGTGCCAGTTGGCATTGAGTTTCTGAAATGAATAAAACACTACCTGGTGTTTTTTAACATCTTCTAGTCTGTTTTATCAACTGCCAGGAAACATTTCAAATTAGCATGTCACATTCTATAGACAACTGAGAGACAAATTCTCTCAAACACAGTGTATTAGGCTAAATAATATAACATATTGTTTGAAAAATCAATAGATCAAAGTAAGTGGGTTTGGTGTCTCACAGTTCCAAACAAAAAGTACATTATAAATCAAATCAAGCACTAAAACTTTGTGAGAAAATTCCACCACATAACAGTAATTACTCATGTACTTGCTTTATCCTCCCTTGCCAGTATTTCCTATTTGAAAATTATACCATCAAGAAATAATGCTGATGGTTGTTTTCAAAGGCTACTACTTTCTAAATCTAAGCAAATTGTAAAATTCACAGGAAATGAACAGCAGACCTTTCTAAAATCTAAGCATAAAAAAAGATAACTTGTAAGTATACTATTTTTCAATGAAGTGTACACTCTTCTCAAGGCAAGAGGTATTCAAGATTGCATAATTTAAAAAACCTGCAATATTAAAAAATATTTTTAAAACATGAGAAAATTGCAGTATTTTCTGCATTCCACCAGAAATGCCTTTTGAGAAGGGACCAAATTCACCATCACAGATGTTCACCAATAGAAGATTTCCTTCATGGATGCCCCCTTTCACAGGGGGTTCAAAATTCCCATGTTTGAACACCTGATTGATTGGGGTCCCAACACCACCCAGCTCAATGGCCAGTTAGATGTCTGCATTCAGGATTGAGTTCCAGATGGGGTCCCTGGTTTGCATTCAAATCCAACCTATCATTGTCTCATCTGAGGACTTGCTTACTTCTAATCTTTAACCAACTAGGCTATCTGAATTGGGGTTCTGTTATGGCCAAATTTATCTGTGCAGTTTCAGACCAGCTGTAGCTGCCACAGTTCCCTCTTTTCTGTTTAAAAAATGCAAAGTGTTCTTTGTGATCCTCCTGCAAGAGCCCTTTGCAGACAGGATGACAAAGACAACATGTGTTTGTGATGGTTTGCTCTACTGTTTCAAGAGAGGCTTTTGCCTCTGGAGTTAATTTTCTGGGAGAAGTTAACTCAAGATCATCTTTTAGGGTGTTAAATAAGGGTGACAATTGTGGGGTGGTTAATCCTAGATAAGGTGTAATCCAGTTAATGATGCCCAAAAAATTTTGTGCATTATTTAAAGTTTGAATTTTGGTTGAAAGTTGAATCGTTTGTGGCTGTATGGTGTGATGTATTATTTTGATTCTAGGTATTTCCAGGGTAGTTGGTGCTGCACCTTTTCTGGTGCCACCTCCAGCCCGAATGTTTTTAATGCTTGCATCAGGCTTGGCCAAATCTGTGAGAAGTCTTTTTTGCTTGGGGTTACTATCAAGATGCCATCCATGTAGTGGTAACAGTTTGCCCCTGGAAATTGTTCTCTCACTGATGAGAGTGCCTGTGCAACATACCATGGACAAATTGTATGTTTGACAGACTGGTTTTCATTCCCTGTGGTAAAGCTTCTCATTGATAACGCTCGACTGGTGCAGCGTTATTAATGGATGGCACTGTAAAAGCAAACTTTGGGGTATCATCAGGGTGTAATGGAATAGTAAAAAACCAATCTTTTATGTCCACAATCAGAATGTTCCAGGTGGCAGGTATCATGGTAGAACCTGCATATCAGGTTACAAAACACTTATGCTTTCCATGACATTGATTTTTCTTAGGTCATAGAGCAACCTCCATTTACCAGATTTCATTTTTATGACAAATAGTGGAGTGTTCCATGGGCTCGTTGAAGGTTCTGTGTGCCCTTGAGCTAGTCATTCTTGTACCAGGGATTTTAGGGCGTCCAGTTTCTCTTTCTCATGGGACCACTCTGCTATCCACACAGGTTGCATAGTAAGCCATCTTAGAGCAAATGTGGGAAGCTTTATGCTCTTTAATACTGTGGCCTCCATTAAAAATCTGTCCCCAACCAGACTGCCCATGCTGACAGAACATCCCTCCCCTGTAAGTTAAGAGATGCAACACTGATATTATTGTCAAATCATAGCTGTTAGACCCTCCAGATTTTTAACCAACACAGGCTTTCTACTCAAGCAGTTCTGTGTGGTCCCTCCGAGGGGTCCCAGGTGTAGCAGAGACCACAATGAAGGCCAAATTTTGGCAGAAATTATTGTGACGTCTGCCCCTGTGTTGACCCACTTACCTTTATCTGCAAAGGACTTGCCCAAGGCATTGTAATGGTACAAACCATATTAGGTCTTTGATCACCTACGACCTGAGTCCAGTACACCTGGGAGTCTTCTGTTGATCTGAAGCCTTGGTATTTTTGCACCCTAGAATCTGTTTTGGGACAGAAGACTTAAAAGGAATGAGTTGAGCAATATGGGTTTTAGCAGGGATAGTCATGGGTGGAGTAGGGGTTGATACCATGGCTTGTATTTGTCCTGTAAAATCAAGAGTCTATAACACCTGGATGCACAAAAATACCTTGTAGAGTGGTATTGGATCTTCTGATAGCAGTGCACTCAGTCTTTTCCCTATGGGCCCCTGGGCCTCGAGAGGGATCTTATGTACCTTTAATGTGCTTATACTTGTTGGGATTGAGGTGGAAACATCCATTCTAGCTGATCCTCTCTTCCTTCTTGTAAACTGGTCACACAAGCTTTCACCTTCATAACTAGATGTTCTTCCACCAAAATCCATCCTTCCATATTTTCCAGTGGTGTTTTTCTTCTGTTTAAAGGGGTATTTTTTTTATCCTTTTACAAAGGAGTCCACACTTAGTCAGCTTCGCTGCAGGCAGGCTCTACACACTGCTGTTTTGACAGCTTTTTTCACTGCTAGCAGGCTCTGTACACTTGCCCTCTGTCCCCCTGCTCTACCCGTGGAAGTTGTTACATCATGTCAGAGGTCACCACTTTGTTTTGTCACAGTTTTGGAGACAGGCACACGAAGGTCAGCCAATGCTTATTCATGGATTCTGCCTTTTATAGGGGGTTCAAAATTCCTGTGCTTACACACCTGATTGGTCAGAGTCCCAACAACACCCAGCTGACTGGCCAGTTAGATGTCTGCATTCAGGATTGAATGGGACTGGCTGGGGTCCCTAGTTTGAGTTCAAGTCCAGCCTATCATTATCTCATCTGAGGACTTGTTTATTTCTACTCTTTAACTGACTAGGCTAGCTGAATTTGGGTTCTGTTAAGGCCAAATTTATCTGTGCAGCTTCAGACCAGCTGTAGCTGTCACATCAGTGGGTGAAATAAGGGCTTAATTCTGTGAATAATAATGGGATACAGATATCTTTTTCTCCAACAGGAATGACGGCTCAAATCAGAGACTGCCAGCTTCCTCCTTTCAGGCTTAAGAAATCTGAAATAACTTTTTTGGAAAATAGGAGCTGCTATCCTCCTTTGTAGTAAGGGAGTATGTAGCGGCGCGTTTTCTGA
>VWYN01011609.1:0-12258 GCA_013400075.1 Hippolais icterina
CCTGCTGCTGGCCAAGGCTGAGTGCATCAATAATGGGGGGGAAACAACAGAGGAGGAGGTGCCCACCTCTTCACTCTCAAGACAGGACTTGAGGAAATGGCATGAAGCTGAGTCAGGCAAGGTTTAGGTTGGATATTAGGAAAAGAATTTTCACCCAGAGGGTGGCTGAGCACTGGAAGAGGCTCCCCAGGGAAGTGGTCACAGCACCAAGCCTGACAGAGTTCAAGAGGCATTTGGGTAACAGTTTCAGGCACATGGTGTGATTCTTGGGGTGTCCTGTGCAGGGCTACCTAGGCTCAATGATCCTGATGGGTCCATTCCAACTCAGCATATTCTGTGATTATCTGATTAAAGAAAGGAAAAAAGTTACAAGAACAATTGCAGCCAGAGTAGAGAGGAGTGAGAATATGTAAGAGAAACAGCCCTGCAGACACTCAGGTAACTGAAGGAGATGCACAAGATACTCCAGCTGCTGGAGAAGAAATACTCCTCAGCCTGTGGTGAAGATGATTATGAGGCAGCTGTCCCCCTGCAGCCCATGGAGGTTCATGGTGAAGGAGATATACACCTGCAGCCCGTGCAGGATCCCACACTAGAGCAGATGGATGCCCAAAGGAGGCTGTGCCTCCCTGTGGGAAGCCTGCACTGGAGCAGTGTGTTCCTGAAGGACTGCACTCCATGGAAGGGATACACAGTGGAGCAGTTTGTGAAGAACTGCACCCTGTGGAAAGGACTCATGTTGTAAAAGCTTGTGGAGGATTGTCTTCCGTGGGAGGGAACCTCCCACTGGAACAAGGGGAAAGTATGAGGAGTGCTCCCTCTGAGGAGGAATGAGTGGCAGAGAGAACTTGTGGTGAACTAACAACAGATCCCATTTCCCGTCCCACTGCATCACTGGGGGAGAGGAGGTAGAGAAAAGTGGGAGTTAAGTTAGGGCCTGGTGGAAGGGAAGTGTTTTTAAGATTTGGCTTTATTTGTCATAACCCTAATCTGATTTGATTGGTCATAGAGTAAACTATTTCCCCAAGCCTGTGACAGTAATCTGAATGATCTCTTCCTGTCCTTATCTCGATCCAGGGACTTTTGTTATATTCTCTTTCCCATGTCCACGTGAGGAGGGGAATTACAGCCAAGTCAACCCACTACAATCAGTTTTGGAAGGTTTTGTATTCTAACTAATCATTACCACAGGCCAATCAGAATGCCAAATTCTGTGTATCTCTACAGATTTGCAAAGGTTAAGACAAGAAAAGGTTAAAGAACTAATCTTCTGGTTTCACTTCTGCTTTCAGCCTCTCTATCAAATCTCCACAACCTGGTTGTCCCAGCACTTTCCCTCTCTCATGTAGTCTCATGTGTTGTCTCCTGATTCAGCAGCTAAACCAGTCCTAGAATTCTATCAAGAGCAGAATAATCCCTAATAAGAAATAGGGATTTAGTGTTATAAAAACAAGATTCACTACAAGGTCCTGAACTACACAACAAATGCGGGACAGTGCTGTAGTATGAGAGCAACAAAGTAATGTAATGTCTCTGGCATTTACTTTTTGAGGGTGGGGAGGAGGATGACAACATGGACTTTTGTGCTTAATCAAGTGTATAGGAAAAGGAAATTATGATAGTACAAATGGAACTTGCTTAGACAGCATCTGGCAGTGAATGAATACAGATTTAGAGTCATTAACCTATCTGAAGAAATTGCCTCGTCAGATGAGTAGAGGTTTTGTCACTCTCTGAATATATCAAAGGTGAATCTTATATATTAAAATATGTGATAATCTGTCATTTGAATAGCTGCTGGTTGACAAGGATTACTTGACTGAGTAAACTAAGGCTGTGTTATCAAAATGAGTAATTCAGAATCCTATTCAAACTGCTGAGTACTGTGAAACACAAAATGCAGGATACAACACTGGTGTTGTACAGGGTATTGCACAGTGGAAATTTTGATTAGTTTTCCTTCTGTCTATATCCTATAGGTATAGCTTAAGAGAAAGTTGTGCATTAGCATGCAAGTGTAAATGTTGTTTCAAGGCCAGACTGCTTTGTTTCTCTGATACCCTTACAGCCAGTAAAGCTTCTTCCCCTATAATGACCACTTAATGAAAGGAAAACCTCCTCATTTTTATTTCCTAAGTCTGTACTCAGTGTGCTTCTTTTTTTTTTCTTCCCTTCATTCTGGCTGACTGCTCTGAACAATATCATCAGGCTTTTAATTAGCAATATTAGGTTGCACTCTGGTAAACATCAGAACATAGTTTTGGCACTACTGGAGGTGTTCCTCTTAAGCAGCTGTGTATCTAACTAAAATAGGAAAATGAAGAGCACAGACTTGCTTTTAATTCAATATACTTTCATACATTTAATATTTTATTACTCTTATTATTTTAGGACCTTGGGGTTTTGTTTTGGTTTTTTTTGTATTTTGCTACATGAGAGTTTTTGCCAGGAAGGTTAAGAGTACCAGTGAAAATGAGACTTATCTGAGATGTTTTGCTGGGTGGCCATGCTGCTCTTCAGAGCAATTATAAATCCATCTTCAGTCTCTCTAATTTTTAGTTTCTACCTACGAATTCATCAGTCCTTTTTCTTTATAGGGGAATTAATATGAGGAAAACTGGGAGCTCTCACTATTTTGCAAGGTTCAAAGCTCCTGAGACTTACAGCTTGCCAGTCAGAATTTTCTCTGATCAGCAGCAGATCTACTGATTCAGAGAAAAACATCCATCACTTGAAGTTATGTGAATGCTTTTCTCTTAGAGATATCAAACCAAAAATTTGTCCAGTTGAATCTACACTTGCTTGAACTGCCAGTGTGTGACACTTCAGATGAAGCAGACAACTGCCGTAGGGCAAAGCAGTTATAAACTCCCTACACAGTCTGAGTGCAGACTGCAGTCATTGCTACTTGGGAGTGAGTGCTCCCTTAGCAGATTTGCAGATGACAGAAAGCTGAGCAGTGCAGTTGACACAATAGAAAGAAGGGATGCCATCCAGAGAGACCTTTACAAGCTTGAGAAATGAGTCCACGAGAATCTCATGAGGTTCAAAAAGTCCAAGTGGAGGTGCTGCCCCTGGGTCAGGGCAGTCTCAGATATGAGCACAGACTGGGAGAAGAACTCATTGAGAGCAGTTCTATGTAGAGGGACTAGAGGGTGAAAAGCTGAACATGAGCCAACAATGTGTGCTTACAGCCCATAAAGCCAACTGCATCCTTATCTGCATCTAAAGCAGTGTGGCCAGCAGGGTGAGGGTGGGGATTCTCTCCCTCTACTCGGTGCTTCTGAGACCCTGCCTGCAGTGCTGCATCCAGCTCTGTTGTCTCCAGCACAGAAAGGACAGTAACCTGTTGGAGCAAGTCCAGAGGAGGGCCACAAAAGATGATCAGAAGGCTGGAACACCTCTCCTGTGAAGACAGCCTGAGACTAGGGTTGTAAAGCCTGGAGAGGAGAATGCTTTGGGAAGATCTCAGCTGCTGCCTCTCAATACTTCAAAGAGGGAGAGCAATTTTTTTCACTGACAGACACTATCTGTCAGTAGGACAAGGGAGAAAATATTTAAACTAAATGAGGAGAGATTTAGATTAGATGTTAGGAAGAAATTCTTTACACAGAGGGTGGCGAGGCACAAGAATAGTTTGCCCAGAGTAGTGGATGCCTCATCCCTGAAATTATTCAAGGGTTAGATAGGGCCCTGAGTAATCTGATGTAGTGGGTGGCATCCCTGCCAGGGATGGGGAGTTGGAACTAATCTTTACTGTCCCTTTCAACCCAAACCACCATAACCATCATTCTCTGATGATTATGTAACTCTGTCATGGCACAGTTGTCGTGAATGCCTGTTGAAAGCAGAAGGCCTGAGCTTCAAGGGGGTTCTGAAGAGTGTGCATTATGTTATTATAGAAGGAGAAGAAAGGAGTTTAAAATTCTTTGCAAAAGCAGTAGTAATGCTTATATTAGCATGAAACTGTGGAGTTAAGATGTGCCTTTTCTATGGACAGTAAAGATACTCAATTCTGAAGCTGGTAAAACATACTGTGGATATTATTATTCATATTACTAAAAGTATTTGGGTTTTTTTCTTCTAGGTTCCACTCTCCTGTGACATTAAAGGAAAGATGTTTTAACTTGTACATGAGCAGTGGTAATGGGCATTCCATTATTAAAGCAGATTTGGCTTTATAAAAATGGATGGCTATCCAATTTCATCTGGCCCAGCACTGCAAGATAGCATACATGCCTATTGCCTCACAGTAAGTATGGTTTCTGAAAATCTAGAAAGAGGTGGTGATATTGCTTCCTAGGAGCCTAAATCAAGCACCAGCATACAGCCTTCCACATAGGAGGCACCTCTGAACTGCATTGAATCAAATATTGCTTGGTGAACAAAATCCCCTTAGAAACACCAGCAGCACTTTTGCTTCTGTAGGAAAACAGCCCATAGGAATGCTTGACACTGGCATTTTAAGTACACTAAAGTGATGTAAAAAAAACAACCAAACATCACTGAGTATGAGAGCTTGCTTTTTCAAAAAGCATACAAAGAAATACCCACTGCAGCAGACTACATTCAGCTCGTAAAGAAACATTAAGGAAAGGCTTGAAACAGCTGACTAAATATCTCTACCTTACACCTAAAGATATATTTTAAGGCCAAAACAGATCGTATCCAAGACTACTTGAACTACAGAAAATGACATAGCAACTCTTTCCTTGTATGGCCTTCAGGGACAAGGAAAGGAATAATGGAGATGTCATACTCTTGATTCTGGATGTTCATAATAAGGAACTCCAGGAAAGTGCTCCTGAAGCATTAAATCACATAACAAATCCACAATCTAATTCCGTTTCTTTCAAGACTCTAAATAAAGAAATAATCTGTTAGGAGAAGACTTTCTTTGAACTTGCACTACAAAATCCCTAAAATAGCATGGAAAGGAATAATTAGCGAGCATATTGGGGAAAGTCATGGAATTTTTACTAAACTTACAAAATTAATTATCTCATAACACGTATACTAAGTAAGTCTGCCGATGATACTAAATTGGGAGGAGCTGCTGACTTCCTCAAAGGCGGAGAGGCCCTGCAGAGAGACCTCAATAAATTGGATGGCTGGACAACCATGAAGTTCTAACAAGTGCCAGATTCTGCACTGGGGATGGGACAACCTTGGCTGTGCAGACAGACTGGGGAATGAGATGCTGGAAAGCAGTGCCACAGAAAGGGACCTGGGGGTCCTGGCTGATGACAAGTTGAACACGAGTCAGCAGTGCCCTGGCAGCCAGGAGGGCCACCCATGTCCTGGAGGCATCAAGGACGGGATTCTCCTGCTCTGCTCTGCTCTGCTCTGGAGCAGCCTCACCTCGAGAGCTGGGGGCAGTTCTGGCTGCCACAATAGCCTGAAGTAAGGCTACAGAGTGCCCAGAGAAGGGCCATGAGGTTGGGGAAGGGCCTTGAGGGGCACCTGAGGTCACTTGGTCTGTTCAGCCTGGAGGACACTGAGGGGAGCCCTCAGTGCAGTTACAGCTTCCTTGGGAGGGGAGGAGCAGGGACAGGCACTGATCTCTGCTCTGTAGTGACCCGTGACAGGACCTGAGGGAATGGCCTGAAGCTGTGCCAGGGGAGGTTTAGGTTGGGTATCAGGGAAAGGCCCTTCACCCAGAGGGTGGCTGCGCACTGGTAGAAGCTCCCCATGGAAGCAATCACAGCACCAAGCCTGAGAGAGTTCAAGAAGCATTTGGGTAACAGTTTCAGGCACACGGTGTGATTTTTGGGGGCATCCTGTGCAGAGCCAGGAGCTGGACTCAATGAACTTTGTGAATGAGTCCATTTCCACTCCGGATATTCCATGACTCTGCTCTTTCCCTTAAGATATTTAGGCAATTCAACTATCAGATTTATGCACTGATTAGTGAAAGTCAGTCTTTCTGCAATTCTTCATGTATCTGAACTTCAGAGAAGAAAATGCTTTGCTGTTGTTAAGTAGGACACTATGTAAGGTATACAGCATTTTAAACTATAAAGGTACATTAATCTGACTTGATTTCTGAATGGTAATGCAATCAGCTTCATTGCTTGACAATTATTTTTGTATATTTAATAATGATATGTAGGGTGACTGTACTGGGGGAAGTGGTAGGGGAGCTTTCATTTTAATTTAACTAGTAAAGCTCCTGAATCACTTTTCTGGATCAATCTGTCCCACCAAAGATGTCTTCTTGAAATGGGTAGCTAGCAAATTGACACATAATCTCACATCATGGTCTTTTACCTGCTCAGCTTCCAGTATCTTTTAACATCAACAAGCCAAGAAAGATCCTAATGGAATGGATTAATGAAAACTGCTCTCTGGATCAAGTTTAAATTTCAAGACTCATCAAAAAACATTCACGTCAAACCCACATGAGCATTTTGAATTCCAGTAATATCTTATAAAAAGCTACTTCAAATTATATGTGCAAAACTAGATTAATTATTAGTGTCATGATTACCAGAACATAAATTTCCATCTGTGAAAGACTCTGTTGAAACAAAAAATTGGAGGGGGAGGGAGGGGAGGGAGTGGGATGGGGACAGGACCTGTCTCCATGTTAATGTTCCAGATCAAAGTAAAGTACTCTGAATGACTAGATCATCACATGAACAAGACCAAGAACTGCAGAGATCATCTTCTTCTATCTTCAACTGGTTTATAAAAATCCAAAGTATTTTGGAAATAAGCCCAAAAGACCATCCTTAAAGCCTGTGACAAAAACAGTACTAAAGTAGTGTTCTCAGCTCATTCACCTTCAGAGTAAAAGATCATTTTAAGGACTCTGATCCTTGACTGCAATAGCCTTACACCACTGACTGTAACCAGTCAACCTACTGAGATAACACCCTGTGGAGAATAAATAGTTGAGTTCCCATGTTTGGATGGGGTGAAGAGTCAGTCACTAAAGCACCTTCACAAGACCACAATTGTGCAACTGCAACAGAATTGACAACTGAGTTATACAAGCCAGCAGAAAGTATCAGGACCATTATGCACCTCCCTCAATATTTTTCCATTAGCATAAGAACCTGCTGAGAGCCCAGCAGACAAGAGGGGAAGATGAACACAGAACTTTACAGAAATGATGCAAAACTACCCATGTCCCATTGAATAACAACGGACATCATCTTTTGATAATTTAGTGCAAGCCACACCCATTTCCCATTCACAAAGCTCAGGATGCTGCTTGAAATAAAGTGTGGTGTAATTCTGGACTGAAACTAAGCAGAAAACACCAGGAAATTGATGGAGATGTCCTACAATAAGACAATGCAAATTAAGAAGTCTGCTACTTCTGTCTATTTTAGTGTAGAGGGAGAAAGAAGTATCTTACAAACATTAATTTGCAGAAGGCATAAAGAAAGCAAGTTTTCATACAGGCAACTTCGGAAATTTCATCATTACAGTCAACTAGGTCTGAAACAAACTCAGTACTTCCGCTTGCAGTAGGAATTGTCCATATTATGACATCTAGATGTTCTGAGCTGCCTCAGGATTCATGTATCTTAGAGAACTGCCTCAGGACAGCGACTAGAATGGGTCTCAGCAAGACAGCAAAGAGGCTGAAATTAGGAAAATACATTCTCATTCTTTCAAAGAAACATATTTAGACTAGAGATGCAATAATGCAAACAAGGAAAGGAGGATTTAGATGTACGACTGGGATCAAAGAGGGGAAACTGCAGTTAAATGAAGAAAGCAACAACAGAACCAGAACTGATGCTTCCACGTAGCACTGGACTGTTTCAGTCAACCACACAAGATCCAGAAAACTATCTGAGAAGCATGCATACAACACTCCAGAAAACAAATTATTAATTTGACTACAGGATTCTGAGCTCACCTCAGGGGACACTGGAAGAACAAAACCACAGACTAAACACTAAGGACAGGGCAGTGTCACTACATTATCAGTGAAGTTTTTTACCTTCCAACCCAAGAAGGAGCAACTATACTAACAGTGCCTACTAGTAATACTTTCATTTACAGATAAATTAGTGAAACAGCTAGTTTTTCATTCAGAATACTTTTCAGATAGTCTGGACTCCAACTTACCTAAGTGCCATACTTTGTGGGAAGCACACTCTATAGAAATCTATATCCTTAACTTTAATGGCTTGGGATCTTATTTTATTTCATAAGCCTGCCTACTGTCTAACTGAATGCTGTTTCCTTAAAAAGTTTTATATTGTGATGCTTTTAACACTGAGGTTCCTCCTGATTCCCAACTCTATCTTTAGAAATTAACATTAATTTTAAAATAATCAAACCCAACAAACCCCCAACAAACAAAACTAAAAACCCAAACAAACAACAAAAAACCCAAACAAAATCCCAAACAAACAAAAAATCCAATAAAACCCCCACAAACAAATTAAAAAAAACCAAACAAGAATATTAAAAAAAACCAAACTGAAAACAAACCAAACCCAAAGAAACCAAGAAGAAATGAAGTACTTAAACCTGGGGCATATACAAGCTGTAGCAGCAAAGTAGGCCATATATTTTTGGTGATGAAACGGCAGCAGGGCATTCCTGCTTACAGAAAGACCCAAGCTTAACAAGTTTTGACAGGGCCCAGAAAAATTTAAAAACAAAACCAAGAAAACACCTACTTACACATAGGATTATCACAATAGGTCTTTAATAATTAAAGTCACAAGCATTCAGGAAAAGAAGCCTGATGAAACAAAAACTAGAGGAAAAGAAGGTAACAGTTTTTTCAACTGAATAGAAATGGTGCTAAAACAAAGCAAATTTCCTACACATTACGGTTTACCTAAGTATCTTAAAGGCAGGGCTTAGTGAAATCCAGTTTTGTAAAAAAAGGGTTGTGGTTACAAAAGTTTTCTTGCCAAGTTGATTGTCCACAGAGGGGTAAAACTCAGGTCAAAGATAGATTGGTGCAATCTTAACTGCAGTAGAATGATACTATTTAACACACATTTTAACCAAGCAAATGACAGAATTCCCATATTCAGGAGCCGTCACCTAAATGTATCCTTTAGCACCCTTTTGTAAGCAGAGGTTTCAACAGTAGCAAACACTGAATCAAAGCTTAGTTCCACCTGCTACCAAGCCAGGATCTTTTTCTTGTGGACTGAAGACTCAATTTTTATAAGATGTCAGAGATGTTATAAGCCTATTTTCATTGCTCCTTCTGCTGGAATAGGATGGGCACAATAAAAACATGAACCTCTAACTGTATGAGTATCTGTGCTTTGGTCTGTGGCAAGGCTGTAGAGACAGCCAGCCAACAGAATCCACTTCAGGTGGGAAAAAACCAGAATGCTTTCTCAGTCATACTGAAGACAGGTAACTACTGGGATGAGTCCATCCAAGTATTGCAGCTGCTGAACCAGCAGCTGCAACAGTGTCATTACCTTACTTGAGAATGAGGGAAGGTGAAGGGCTGTTGGTTGGATTCAAAGCAAATCCAATCAACAGTCTTCTGTCATTCTTCATTAGTCCTACCTAAGCAATGCAACAGAATTTGAATATTTAGAACTTAGATTTTGGCAAACACTATGAAAAATACCAACACCGGACTCGATTATGGTACCTTCAATATTTTGTATATTTCCAGAAACAGAAATACAAGGTTAAAAAAATAGTTGCTTTGGACAAAAGGTTATGGCCCTAAAAATGCCATGATGAAGGACAAGAGCATCACCAAAGTAACAGATGTTTTTCAACAGTCTCACAAAAGACCTGATGTATTTGTGAGAGGTATCAGTACAATCTGATCCAAAACACCTCTCCCTGGAAGTCAACTTGCTACCTCTTCCCAACTTGTGTGGCCCCTCAACCTGCCAGAACATGCTTTTTTTCCTCTCAAATAAAACAGCTTTACACAACCATTCCGTAACAGCTAGCATCTCCTACTCTTTATCCAGTTTTACAGAGGTTGATGTGATTAAACCTAAGGAAGGGAAAAGATGACTACTGAATAACTGAAATAGTTCTATTAGGAAGATAGATCTTGACACATCACTAAACACCAAACATCTATGACACTCTAGAACCTCAGGCTCAAATTGTGAATGAGGAAAGCAAAATTAGGAAGTTGTGTTAGTGTCAGAAAACAAATTTGTGGACCAAAAAAAGAAGTGAAACATCCTTTCTTGTCACATCCTTTCTACAGTTTTCATATCCTTACTACTGGAATTGCTTTGCTTTAAATTTTTCTGGTAATGGTATAAAGGAGTATCTACACTGTATCTACACTGACACTTTATTCAAAGGTTTGGTATTCTGGCTGGCTCAAGTCTTAAAGTACTCCCCCAAGACTTTACAGATTATTAGGTGTCCTCCTACACAGAACACACAAAAGCACTTAGACATACTCCAGCCTTCAAACAGGAAAATATACTTTCATACTCCTCTGTTTCCCTCCTCCCAAAGTAAGCTGATACCAAAACAATACTTAAAATGTAGACACAAGTTCTTGACAATTCTTTGAACATTACAGGGCCACACATGATTAAAATCTATCCAAAGGGAAAAGGCAAGCATTCACAAACAGACATGAAACACCAGAAGGCAGAAAAATCACAAGTAGCTGAACACTAAAGGAAAATAACCTAGAAAACAACCTGAATAGCCAAATATAATTACAAACAAATGCAAAGGAACAGTTATGCTAAAGCAGATCCTGAAACAAATTTCCTTTCTCTATCAAAGACATCTCAAAGCAATGGCTGTAGTGCACTGAAAAGACAATCTTTCACACACCCAGATCACAAAGGAATTGGCTGGATTTACCAACTGGTAGAAACTATACACTATGCCATATACAGTCTGTACTGTAATGTCCATAACAGTAAAACAATATCATTGATTTCTAACTGCATTTTACTACAATTAAATCTTCAGAATAAAGATTATGACAGACATCTTGGACAACTCTAAATATGTAGTCTTTAAAGTATTTAGCAGTCTCATTACTATGGAGATAATCATAACTGAACTTAGCAGTACGTTTTATAATGTATATAGTCAGTCATGATTCATCACAGCTATTCCACAACTTTACTGCAGTCCAGTAGAGGTATGATGCTCTAACATTTCTCAGAAGATTCCATAGGCCATTTAGAATGGATTCCTTTCTAAGGCTGATACTACAAGTACTATTAAGTTATCAATTTTTTTTCCCCAGAAAGACCACTGAGTGCATAAGTGAATTCTACGTGACTATGGACAGCTGAACCAACCAGCAAACTGACTAGAGTCAGCTTTCTATTTCTTTGAAGTGAAATAATATGTTTTTTAAAAGGCAAAAGAAGTAAAATAAAGCAGTCACTATCTCAAGAACTTACCTTCAGACTTCAACTTTGTAAGAACAAAAATCAGGTAGTTGTTGAAATCTGGATACTGATTGAGTTGTTCTAGTTTCTGAAGAGAGAAACTGTTAAGGAAAGTTGAATCTTTACATACAACATTTATAGCTTTCTGGATACAAAGATTGTATATTTGTTATGTACTGCTACATCACTTCAACCAGCTGTGACTATAAGCTCACAATATACAGAGTATGAACAACCTAAAAGAAGTTTCTGTAATTTTCTAATTGAAGAAATCACTTTTAGTTATGAGGAAGCCTAAAAAAAAAAAAAATTCCATGGACAGACATAAAAATTAGCAGATGCTTAAAAATATCTGTAAAGCCCTATCACCAGAACAGGCAGCTGAACATTACCAGCAACAGTGTAGTCAATTGGATCAAAAACTATCAGAAAGGAAAAGAATGAACGGAAAGTGCAGTATTTAACAGAAACTTAATGAGAAAACACTTACTTGGTCTAAGAAATGAACACTAGCTCTTAGACCACTTTTCTTAAAAACTTCTTCATCCACTTAACTTTTCCTTTTTTATTCCATGAAACATACAATAAATTAATTTGAAAAATATCTGAAACCATACCAACTTTACTAACAAAGGGTTTTAGCTAACCTATACTTCCCATTTCACTGTACTTGACATCTAAACACTCAAGTGTGCTAAAATAGCATCATAAAGTAACGGCAATACAGAATAAACACACAGCTTTTTTTATTTTTCTACGAAAAATTATGGACTAAGTATTTTAAATTTGAAACCATTAATCACAATTCTGCTTGGACATGCTATTAAACAGCATCCTAGAATACAACAGATATCCCAATTTATTTTGTGTCTATGTGGAAACAGTCTCAAAGGACTGTTAATGCTTTTTTTTTTTTTTT
>VWYN01011609.1:17743-31190 GCA_013400075.1 Hippolais icterina
AAAAAAGAGAGAGAGATAATTCTAATAGCAACCTTCTTGTCATAAAATCTAGGCATTTTAACCAGTAATATTGGTATATAATAATGGTAATCAATCATTCAATCAATTGCTAAAATCCAGCCTTTTGAATTTCCACACAAACTGCTTATAGTGTTTCTCTGCATAGGATTGGATGCACAAAGTAAATAATTCCATAATAGCTTTCTGTGTAAATCCCTTTATGTCAAGCTAAGAGTGATGTAGATTAAGCAAAGCAGAAAAAAAGCTCTCATAACAGAGAATAAATGTGTTTATGTGAAGGAGTTCATGCAGAATAGTTACTACTATACTATTTTGCAATGCCTTGTGCCTGGAGACATGCCCTAAGCTTTCACTACAAAAAAATACTGGTAGTCCTCACATCCAACATATCAAATGAGCATCCATTCTAAAACATTTGGTGCAGTCTGAGTTCAGCCAGATGATACAAAATTCACATTTATTGTGCAATGAATTTGAATAGTCTTATGAAGAAGACTGATGACCCTGTGAAGCGCCAGAGAAGTTACTAAGGAGAGGATATTAAGCTGGTTTGAATGAATTTTGTGTTCCTGGCCAAAACATCTATTAAATTAATTTTCTGCTTTTCTAGAGCTGATGGTTATAAGAATTGTTTTAAACAGAAGCCCAAGCAAACTTTAGAAAAATATTTTTAAGATGGGGTCTCAACATTACTTTGTATTTGTGTTGAGTTGTATAAAAAAAAAGGTGCCAGAAGAGGCTAGAAGCTAACTGTTTTCTAATGCAACACTAACCAATTCCACTATTGCAACTGTAATTCAGTTGAAGGTAGAACTTTGCAGTTTAGACTGGCAACAAAGGGTATTAAGTTGCCAAATGGAGTGAAATCTCTTCTTGGTAACTATGGTTGCAAAAATCCCCTCATTTTTAAAGAGTTCTTCAATGTCACACTGGATGAAAAAAGGCCAAGAGGAAAACCACGTAGCAGAAGATAAACCAAATTTGACATGATCTGTCATATAATCACAAGCCTTGGACTAAAGAAAAAGTTTTGTGGAATCTACCAAACTAAGAATGTACTTCATTGGTAGGGTTAAGACTATCTTAAAAAAACAACTTTTTTGCTATTTATAGACAGAATTTCTTCTACCTCTGAGGACCAATTTGACAACAACATACGGGCTTTCAGGTAATATAACTTCAGGTTTAGGTGACCTTTGTTTCCTACTGTTATTCATTCTCTCTGGTCAGTAGGTCTAGGAGCAGAGTAAGAAGCTGAAGAAATTGAGAGAAATGTTAGCTTTCCACCCTCCTGAGATAATTCTAGCTAGAATTCATTTTGTCTTGTGTATGAAACTAGAAATTTTGTATGTGTACAAATGTTCCCATAGTACAACACCTTGTAGTGAAGCTGAACTCAAAATTCCTAGAGCACTGGCATTTCAATATTCAAGGCAAATAAATCTGTAATGTGATTTGCTTTCTGTGGAACACCATCAATTTGGTGATAAGACTTTCTGAGGGTATCTGCAGTTACAATCACATATCTGCCCATGAAATCTGTTACACTGTTGCCTATGTGAAGGGAAGAGGTGTTTGGCTCATTATTGTTGCAGTCACCACCCATGATTTCATGGCTTCTCTTCTCAAAGGTGAGCAGCAGTATTTCTTTCTGTAGATAATGTCTGTAAAAGCCTGCACTGTGGAATCCCATAGAACAGATTAAATAATACTCAGGATAAACTGACAGCGTGTAATTCCACTCTACTGACAGAAGTACATTCCCTCTTTATTTAATGAATACCTCTGCTTCTCATGCATCAAATGAGCATAGAGGAAACAGCACATTCATACAGGTTCTATACGTATGAAGGTACAAAACCATCACACCATTGCACATAAAATGGATTACCAGCCTCAGCATGCACAAATATGTTTTGTAGAACAATTAAGACTCAATTCAAATTAGGATAACAAACACCAGCATATAGCACAGGATTATGTACAGGTCAGAACTGAACCCCACATCTCTTGATGTTCAAGGGGTAAATTAGACACATAATGTTTTCAGCTGCAGAGACAAAAACCTGTCAAGCTTTCATCAACTAGAACATCTTCACAAGCATTTTGATTTTGAATTCTGCTTTGACAGGATGGAACACCATTCTTAATAATTCATAAAATGTCCAGCTGAATGAAGCAGTAGACAGTGCAAACTGCAAAGATCTCTAGATTTAAAATGCCTTTGATCAACTAATCTAGATAAGGACACACCATCTCTTCAAATGTACCAGTATGAGAGGACAAGAGGAAATGATCTTAAGGTGAGATTCTGGTATTAGGAAAAAAAAATAAAAAAATCACTGTTAGGGTGGTCAAGCCTTCTAACAGGTTGCCTAAGGAGGTGGTGTAGTCACCATCCCTGGAGGTGTTCCACAAGCATCTGGATCTGGCACTGGGTGATGTTTAGTGGTTTAGGGGTGACAGTGGTAGTGCTGGATGATCTTCTAGATCCATTACAATCTTGATGATTCTACAATTCTATGATCATTTCATTTCCACAGCTAGAGATACCAAGTGGAAAAATAGTGTGTGGCCAATGATTTGCCCCACCGTAATCACACATTGGATACTAAAATGGCAGTACATGCTTTTAATGCTGGCAGTCAGAAAACAATCTAAAACTCAATAGAGAGCTGTTTGAGAAAAACATCATGAATTTGTTACAGAAAATACCAGATCAATCAGCTGAAATCTTGAATGGTAAAGGGAGTTAGCGGATGTGAAAAGGATGAAAGGCATCGTTCTTGAGAGTCCAGTCTTATTTAAACTTCTACTGTCAGATTTCATGTCTAAAATCCAACATACGCTTTTTGCCTGCTTAAAATTCTTTTAAGCATGATTAGTGTCAAGTGTGTACGAACCTACTCTACTCCCTAGTTAGAGTAAGATTTCTTTCCCTGGGGTGTAGGAGGCAAAGCAACTGGTATCTGCTGGAGTGTTTTTGCTGAACTTCAGTTTTTCTAATTGGTAATTCAGGCTTCCCCAAGATGCAGATAAAAATCAAAATGATACACAGCTTTTGAACCTTTTCCTTGTGATAGATCAGAATGCAGACTTTTGAAAACATCTGAGGAAAGCAGGGGATATAACTTAAAAATGAAGTTACAGCTGAAAAAGATGTATATATACATCTATATAAATAGATGGGTATAAGGCTGTGAAAAACGAGATGCAGTCCCTGAAATTCTAGCATTCATTTTCTTTCAGTTATACATTCATTCTTATCAACTAACAGATACTAATAAAAATAAAGATGCTAACAGATGCATATTCCTGTTTTGACTTATTGCATGGTTGAGAAGGTGGTCCTAGCCCCTGCAAATCTCAGAAGGAAAGCCATACAAGGAGAGACTCCATGGTGCCTTTTCCTCTCACAAGGGCTCAGCCAAGACAGACAAGGCTTTTGCGGGAGCCCTGGTGGCATAGGCACGTGATAAACATCTGTTGCTCTTCTTTTACAATAATGTTTGCAGACAAAATCATCCCTGATACTAAAACCAGAAAAAGTAAGGGAGATTACACCTCATCATGGGACAGTGCCCAGTTTGGGGAAGTACTTGGCCCTGAAAAGAATGCATTGTTTATTTAAAATTAAGTTATTCACCATTATTAAAAAAAACTTTATCTAAGTAACCAGTGATCTGTTTTTAAGCTAACTTTGAAAAAACCTGGATTATGATGAACCAAAATACATCATAGTTCTCCAGCTGTTGTCAATATGTAGGCACTTTTAAACCAACCAAGTTTAGTGCAATATATATATATAAAGTACTGATATATCCCCCAAGAATCAGTTCACTAATTTAAATTCGTTTTTGTACAACACTATCTTAACAATCATAAACAAGAATAATACATTAGAGGGTAAAAAGTAAGAATTAAATAAGAAAGAGAACTTGTAAAGGGGCTGAAGACCTTTTGCTAGTAGAAAGAAGTAACAAATACAAGTCAAATGGCATATTTATTTGTAAGTATGTTTTGATGCATAAATGAGATAAATATTATCTATTGTGGAATAGAAAAGCTAAATTACAACCAAATTAAAAAAATAATCTTTTGGCCTTCCAATTGAAATTATTAAAATTAGTTATTTTACACTATTTAAATTATACCACTGTCTTTTCATAGTTTGCACCTACTGTAAAGAAATCAACTGTAAAGAGAACTCAAAATACTGAGGAGTCTCCTCTGGAAAGCACATCAGGCAAAATTAGGAATTCATTACAGGGTTCAAAGCAAAAATTATATTGGGAGCCTTAAGAACTGATTAATCAGGATTAGGTTTTATTTTTACTTCTTGGCAAAACACTTTGCATCTCAGGATACAGAGAATTGAGAAGCACACACTTCTTTCCCCCCAGTCTTTTTCTGAACACTCAGCGTGTTTTAAAACCTTTACAAGCAGAACATGCACTAAGACATGCACCTGTCGGTGACACTACCACTGTGATCTGTCATTGGTGACAACACTGGTGCTTTGGTGACACTTGCCATACTGACAGCAACAGTGTTGGCTAAACCATCACCACTGGTCATTGTAATAGAATGTTAGACTATTTTCCCCTGCAGAGCTGATGAATTTCCTTGCTGCAGTGAGTGGCTGATCTAAGGTTCTTAAGATGCTGTTGCCTCAAGGAAATGTCAGTATTTTGGTTTCTATTACTCCCTGTGTGTCTCCAGTGAGCAGTTATCTGTCCTGCATAGGGATTAATGGGTGGAGTTATATGTGAGCTGGCAGGTACACAAGTGGAAGATCTACAGACCTTCAGAAAGAAACTGGAATTCAATCTTATCCAGTGAGCCTGAGTACAGGATGCTCTCTAATCTCTAATGTCAGATAAATATTCCAAACTTACATCCTTGTGGAAAAGAGTGAGGAAATAATTACCAATCTGGAATGGAGCTCCTTCCAAAAGAGAATGTGCTCATCAGTGAGAGCAGTCAACTGCTCCAGTCATACACATAAACAAAAAAATGATACACTACCCACCAGAATCAAAAAAGCAAAACTTTTAAAGTAAATAAGCAAATAGGACTTATTGATCTTAATGAGAATGCTAAAGAACAACTGAAAATTTCTTTTCAAGCCTCAGATGAACAAAGTACTAAAAACCAGTGGTGGATAAAGGCAGAAGCACTGCTACCCCCAAACTGCTCCTGCATCTATATACACAGTGGAATTTGCAGACACATCAAAACCAATGGTTTTGCCTTCTCTGAATACCAGTATTTTCAGATGGCAAGTAATTATATGAGTTGTATGATTGTTTAATACAACCAAAGTTATGATCCAAGTGCTTCAAGATTAACTTGGCAGAAATTTTGTGAGACAACTACAAAAGAACAGAAAAAAGCCTGTCTTATTAAAGACAGATTATTAATACCAATTAAAACAGTATTAAAAATTCCTAAAGAAAATTTCCAGTTTTCATCTGACCAAAGCAATAAAACTGACTGGATATTGTGGCAAGGAAAACAGCAAAATCTTAGGAGTGAAGACTATTTCATACACAGTGAATATCTAATAGAAATGGCCAGTGGAAGAATGCTTTAATTTTTTTTCAGTTTAAGCATATTCAGTCATATTCTAAATGCTCTTGGATATGGCATCTGAAGATGAGGTTTTAGAGGGATCTCAGACTTCCAATTAAAAAAGGTATTCAAGTTGCTATAGTTTGAAGCCAACAGCCATCACAGAAAACCTAAAGAGTTCTTCCACACAGAAGAAGAACTTCTTCATGGCCCTTTCCAGCAATGAGTGTTAAGAGATCACTGACTGATTGAAGGTAGACAGTGGATTTATACTGTCTAGTTAAAAAAAGGCAGAAATACAGGAAGCAATTTAAAAGTGAAAGTATAACAGTTTAATTCTTACTGTATTCTTTCATTTCTAGCCTTGTTTTTCTAAAAAAGTATTCTCACAACTGCAGATGTGAGATCACTTTTGAAGCAATGTCGAACCAATGTAAAGGAAATTGCAAGCAAGCAAGTCTGAAAGCAAGCAATTAACCTTACCTAAAACTCCTGTGCTGAAGTGGCTACATAGCTGTTTCTGCACAGATGGAGATTTTTATAGTACAAATGAATGATTCCATAAAATTCCTTGGGCAGTTCGATGCAGCCTTAATCAACTTGCTACCAGTTCCCTTAGCAATTTGATTACCATTCTGGTTAAAATGCAGCATTTCACGAAAGAAGAAATATTAGAAACCAAAAATTAAATTAAAAGTACATTATGCATTCAGGCTAGAAAAGCGACATAGACATAAAGAATCTGAACATATAAAAATGTTATTAGATGCAGAATTTAATGGTAATTCTTACTTAAGTTGTAAGTTTTTAATATTTTAGTCATTTAAATACTTATATGTTGGTTTGCTAATGATATCAGAATGTATTTGAATCAGACACTAGTTGCTGTGATCAGTTCCTTAGTCTAAATGATACATACGTAAATTAATTCCCCTAAAGTGCCACTAACAAAACAACCAATACAAAACAAAATATTCAAGGCTTTAAAAGGTTTGGTTTTCTTTTTCCTTTGCCCAAAATAAAAAAAAAAATATTTAGTGGAGAAACTGTAATTTGAAAAAATTCAATCTGCCTTAAATACAGGTTATTTAATAACTTGAAGGTCACTTAAATTAAGTTTTTAATAAAAACCAATTGCAAATCACTTCACCAACTCCACTAAATAAATTTGTGGGCATTCTACATATCTTTGTCTTTAAAAAGTAACGCGATCAGTACATAAAACATAAAGCTATGGAGAGTTTAAACTACAATCACTGGCTAAACTTTCTATAGCCAAGAGAATAAATTAACATCTTTCCCCTATATAACAGTTTTTATACATTATCATAATGCAGAACATGGGCTTTTATTCCTGCTAGTGATTTTACAACCATCCCTTTGAGGATTAATTTATCCACCTGCACCATGCTTTCCCATATGATGCCCTTTAAAACATGTAATGCAAAAGGCATTCCAAGATACCTTCTGCCCTTTCTCACATTTTATGTGGAAATTCTCCTTAGGTGAAATGTTCACAGAGATCTTAAGTCTCTCTCATACTTCTTATTCTCGCTATATTTGTCTACTGGAAAACATCTATATTCTGTTTTGTAGGTCAGTTGTAAACCATATGCAGAAAAGGCTGTGCTCTTACACACCTAACATGTTAGCTCATATGCAGAGCTTCTGGGCACTACCATAAGTGAAAATTATATTTAAAATAATATGTTATATAAATAATTTTTTAAAAAACCAACAATAGACACACACAAAAAGCCCCCCACTATTTCCTGCATAATATGGCGGCCAAGTTTTTTTAACTTCTTTCAAATTATCTTCAATAACAAAACTGACTGTTTGACAATGTACTGAATTGTCAAACAGTCTTATATACATGGTGTCTTATATACAAATAAAAATGCTTTTATAAAACTTGGTCTTGCCTAATGATTTACCACTGAGAGTGTTAAAGCTGTTCAGCATGGGTAAGAGCAATATTACTTTTAGTATTTTTTCAGGATTACAAAATCAAACATAAAAGTCTAACTGATAAAATCAGAGGTCAGTTTCAAACACATTTATAACTAAATTAACATCATCTTAAAGGATACTTGTATAATAATTTTCTCTATTTAACACTTACTGAAAATGTAAATAAGACAACTGAACCTCACTCAGGTAAAAAATTGTTTGCCTTCTTTCAGGCCTACCTATAAAAGGGCTGAAGTAATTAATCTACATAGCACTGTTGCAATGGAGTAAAGAATTTTATTATCTTTACATTGGTATCATCTTCTGGAGGACCCAAGGATTAAATTGCAACGAAAATATTACACAATATCTAACCACTCTGAACTCGAGGTACCTCTTTTTAAGCTCCACAGAAGACACTAGAAGGAATGCTGCAGAGTTCAGAACCATCTACTACAGCAACTTTTCTAGAATTCCTTCTGACACATAATATTTTATCAGAGATATCAAATTCTCAAATTAATTTTTAATGTCTCACCTTATTTATCACTTGATTACACTTAATTCTAACTTAGTATTTCTGTTATTATCTCTGATAGAACAAGAGCAAGAAGAAAATGTGAAGAGAAATAGAAATATTATTTTTTATTATGCTTCCTATTTGTAAAATTTTAGAACCAAATATATAGAAACATCGTGTTTTATTTGTGAAAATAGCAAGTCAGATTGTGAGTAATTCACAGGCCAACATTTAAAATTTCAACAGTTTAGATATAACCTATATGCCCTCAGTTATTTGTTTCCATGGGTATACTCTTTCTCCTAAGCTCCAAGAAATAAGTGCAGTAGAGAAATTGTCCTTATGTCCAATTATATTGGCATCATTGCCCAAAGCAAGACCTACAAAGAGATCATCAAAAGGCAGCTTCTGCTAATTTAACCTTAAAAAAAAAAAAATAGAGAATCCCACCCCAGTGGAACTAAAATTATCAAAGCTTCACTATGATCCATTAGCCCTGTTACCTACAGCAAAAGAAACAATCCTCACACATGAGTATCCTCAACGTCTGCTGATTCTCAATCTCATGTGCTGATATAAAAATTCATATTCTGAACTATTAAAATATTTTTAAATATTAAAAGCAGCTTCCTATAGTCTATTGATATCTAAAAGAAATATTTCATCTTTTAAACCTTGTACAATAGCTAAAAATAAAAACAGAAGCAACAAACAAAACAATCCACCCAGCAGCTGAACTCTGTGGTGTTTATATGCAAGATTCACCTAGAATTCCCTTATCAGCATCATCTTTTCTGACCTGCATCTGAAAAGAATGCAACTGGAAGTAGCAACCAAAACAAAACATACCTTGACATGCACAGTGCAAAAGAGGGATGATTTGAATACTGCCAATTGTGCTGTATTTGATTTTTGTTTGCTATTTTGATTCTGTGTAATCACCAAGAATTAAGAGAACCACTGGAATGGACAATGCTTAACTTAAGATAGGATTCCTTGCTAACCTGAAAACCATTCTATCGTCACAGATTGTAGAATGTATTACAAGTACTCATTGGCTCAGAAAACCAACAGAGTTATCTCCTGGAGGAGTAAGGGATTCTCCAGAAGCAAAGAATCGTGAAGTTACAGTTATCCAGTGTGTTATCCAGTTTTTAGTGGAGAAAAAGAAGAAGACTGTACAAAGTCTTCTACGGATACATGGAAGATTTTGGAAGGAGAGTGTCTGAAGTCATGTGTCAATGTAATCAAATGACCAAATAAACTCTTATGAAAAGTTAAAAGATTTTAAGACAGGAACATCTGAACATATGAAATACAAAACCACATATATTTCACTTAGGGCATACATGCTCACTATGGTAGAGAGAATAATGAAACAACATTAAGATTTTTAAACCAACCATTTCCTGTCATCAGTTGACCTACTTCCATTCCTTTTCCAAAGGTCTCCAAAAACATCTCTGCGCCAGACACCAATGTGGTTTCTATTTTCTCACATACAAGCAAAGAATGCAATTACATGAGTCTTGTGTTCTTGTTAATATGATTCCCATTTGTTCAAAAGCTCCCACTCAAAGCTCATCTTGCTTGGATTTAACTGCTTTTCATGGGCCAGAGTCAACAACTGAAGCTTCTGCCTCTTATGGGAAATTCATCTATTTGCATTACACTTAATGGACTGCAGTTGCTCCTGATTTCCAAAGACATGGCTTGGGGCCTGTCTGCACAAGAAAGAATAATTTATTTTAATTTAAGGTTGGCTTTTTTTTTCCCCTGATGAACTGACTCAAGCAAAACTGATGTAAAACAGACTGAAATATCTGTTTGGATTTTTGCACTGATTTAGTTTATCTGGTAGAAGACAGAAGATAGAAGAAGATGTGTCTCTGAAGAAAATTACTCTTGCCTTTCCATGTGTGTCTGCTACTGATTTTTCTTCCTTGTCTGTAAAAGAGGTGGCTGAAGCGTAGTGCAAACACCACTTATGCCTGCTTCCATGCTACATTCAAAACTGAACTGAGCCACAGCTTCTGGGTCTCACTGCTCCTATACAGCCAGCACAGCAATGGTCCACTGGCATCCCTAAAACCTGTGGGAACAGCTAGGAACTACTGCAGCCACCACCCACATTCAACATAATGAACAGCTCTGCTCTCCCCATGCAGAGTGCACTTCTGGTTCAGGATAGAGAAAGAAGACCAAGACATGGTGAAGGAGGAAGAACAGGATTAAGGAGGTACATGCATGCGGGGGAAGCCAAGCTTCCACTTTTTCTTTCTGGAAGTGGAGGTTGATGACATGGGTATGTGGAAGAGAAATTATGTGACTGAAATCTGAAATAAAATCTGAAATGGGTGCAAGAATGGTTGGGAAAGCTTGAAAGTGAGCACTGGACTGTAATCCTAGCTTGATGATAGGAACATGCAGTAGACAAGGTGGGAAAAGAGCCATAGATGAGGCTCCAATTTGGCACAGTAGGAAAAGCATGTGACCTTGGATACCACAAGTGACTGATGATGGTCAAATACTTACTAAGTTTGGGAACTTCTGGTCTGTACTATCACACTATCACTTCTGCAGGTGTGCTCTTTTTGAATTCTAAGACATAAGTTTTCTTGCACCTTTGTACCACCAACTATCTATTTTCTATTCTCTGCCAAAAACATTTTGTCTTGCCTTTCCTTCTTTCATATATAGCACTGATGTAATATTTAAACTAATGCACTAGTGGCATGCTCACCATAAGCAGCACATTTTCAGTGTTTAAGGGTATCTCACAATGACTTGTAGAAAATGCTCTACAAAATTAAATTACTTAATAGAATAATTCAAGAATAATTTTCTGTTCTATAGTCAAGGTTTAAATACAAAATGTTTTCTTTAAACACAAATTTTATTTGATTTTATGCCTTGAGATTTGACTCACATAGACAAGGACATACACACTAGATGCAGATATATACACAAAATCAAAATTTCAAATGCATTCAGTACATAGGAAATGAACAATTGTTCTAAATTTGTTTAAATTTCACTCTGGAGCCTGGTTTGGAAAAGAAAATCTCCTAAAGGCTAGGAGTGACATTTGGAGGTTTATTACATAATGTTACTAGAAAATGCCGTATTCAAAGGCATCCATGTATACATGCATAAATATGTGCAGTGTTTTATCATGTACATGACAGGCCACATACAGAAACCAAACTGTGGACCTACACAACTATATCTTTCAATGAGAGATTTAAATTGATTTTATATGAATTGTATAATATAGCTATATTAGTATATTTCTGTATATGAATATATTATTTATATATGTACAGTACATACAGTAAAAACTTTGTGTAGTATATATTTGAAATCTATCAATGAATGTATAAAACAGTGAGTGGAAAGTAGTGAATTCAATGATTGAAACATACTACTATTATATGTACTTAAATGCTTGTGGAATTTGGAACAAAATTAATGGGTAAAATTAATTTCTGTGACCAAAACTGATCACAACTACAACATATTAAGGCATGGAGGTAATGGAAATACAGTCCTACCCTTTCAAAAACAAAGAAAAGAAAAAAATCCTCCCTATTTCATGTTACTGGAACAACTTGATAATAATGTATCGATCAGCCCATACCAAGTTCACAAACCCGTTGTAAAATTTCTTATGACAAAAACCTGTTTTATGACACTGATAACATTGGATCCATCAAAGATCTTTATTATTAAGACATTTCAAAGATAAAATGTCAGTCTCTATTTCAGCCCCAATCTTAAACTGGAAAGATTTTGAACATCAGCTTTGATGGAAGAGGATTGTACTTGGCCTTCCACCACCCTCCTTTGTAGCCATAGCATCTTGGTGTGCCTGAACTATGAACAGATATACTCTGCCACAGCTCTGCCAGTCTGCTGAACAGTTCTGTGCACACCTGTCACCTGACTGTAAAAAGCAGCTCCATCCCTGAAGCTAAAAATTAAGCACACATACCTGCTTTATTGAATACCCACATACAAGGGCTCCTAAACTGGATTCTATATAAATATAACAGAAAAGTGTGTCAGATAATCCAGTGAAAGCCTACATTCATAGAACCATTATTATGTTGTTTTAACCTCCCTGTCACAAGGCATAGCTCAATTTAGCAGCTGTGCTTGCACCTGTATTAGTCAATGAAACATGTCATTGCCAGTATCCAACAGTAATCATGGTCCTTAGTCAATATTCATTCTAACCAGAGCTCGCCTCCTTTAATACAGTCAATAGACCACTTCTGTAGCCCTGTTTTTGCAGCATCATAACTATTCTTTTGTCTTATCTTGCTTTGAGTATAAGCTAGCTAAATCTTGAAGAATACATTCTAAAGTAATTTTGATGGTACAGAAACTATTCTTCCCAACTCTAGGCACCTTTCCTCCATCCTCCCACATACCGCTCAAAAATAACTACAGTTCACACAGCAGATGTAAAATGAAGACTTATGGGCTGAGTTTCCAATTCTATCAAAGGGTCCTTTTAAGAGTTCGGGCATATGACTGTTTTTTCTGTTCAGTTACTCATTTACAGAAGGAACACAACTCAACTTTTTGCTCCATGTGGGTTTTAAGGATTTAACCACACCTTTGATGTATTTGAATGCCATTAAAGACTACTTAACTATGCAAGAGGACAAACAAACAGGTTAAGAAGCTGTGGTGGCCTGAATACATCGCAGAACAACCCTCACAGTAGGAGGATTTCTCATGTCTCGAGCAGAAAGTCAATTGAAAGGAATGACAACCTTCTCAGCAAGGAGATAAATATCTTGCAGACGAATCAACTCATTCGTACTAACCCAGAAAGCGTTCCTGTCCTTAGTACAGTCACCCCACTGAAGCTTCACAAGTTCGACTGTCAATTTCCTTCCTATGCAAACAACGAAAACACGAGATGTCTCGCCTCTCTAATATTTCAGAATAAAAATCTGAAACCCCACCTAGGCAAATCTGTACAGCAGGGACCCCACGCACGCCAAAAACCACGGTAGGAAATAGGGCCACGTTCCTCTATCCTGAAGCGACTTTCACTTTCCACCTCACTACAATGTTGCGGAGACGGCGCCAGCCGTGACACCGGGAGGAGCCGGGCGAACCGGGGGGCTGGAGGGGGTACCTCGGGGGTCTGCCCCGGTCCTCAGGTTCCAGCCTCTGCCTTGCCCTGTCCGTCCGTCCATCCATCCATCCATCCATCCATCCATCCATCCATCCATCCATCCATCCATCCATCCATCCATCCATCCATCCATCCGCAGCAGGAGCAGAAGAGGCAGAGAGGCAGCCCACGGCCGGGACCCCACGGCTCCCCGCCCAACAGCGACGCGGAGGCCTCTGACATCG
>VWYN01011610.1:0-22170 GCA_013400075.1 Hippolais icterina
GATGTCCTGGGTTCCGACAGAATACGAGGCAATATGGAAAGAAAAAAAGGGTATTTTGAATGTCTTTGTCAGTTTTTGTGTGTGTGTCATGCTAGTCTTTAATTAATTAAATGCTGTTTCTGCTGAAGCATATCTGCCTAGTTTTCAAATAACTGCCTTAAATGGCAGATTTTAAAATCCACACTTTTGCTTCAAACCTTGAAATCCTTTGGCATTTCATTAAAAAATCTTAATTTTTCAGCCTTTCATAGACTTCTGTAAAATTCATCACAAATAAATTTGGGGGAACCATTTTGTTTAGACCATGACTGTAGAGAGACAGACAATAGTTCTGGAAAACACTGATGCCTATAGCAACTTCAGGTCTGCATTAGCATCTGGAAATGCCATGTTTCCAGCATAGCAAGAGATTTAGGTGCTTATAAATAATATTTACTCCCTTATCCTCATACTAATATTCCTCTCACACTAATTTATTCCCAAGGCAATAGTGCTTGAAAATGTAGGGTAACTCTATGCCTTCTTTAAAGTTATCAGACTGTCCCTAAACAGCAGTCTTATGAATTCTCTGCTAAGCAAAGTTAACTTGACATCCACATTATTCTGAAAATACTTTTTTTTTTCCTGTGAATTTTAATATGAAACATCTGCTTCTTTTCAGTTCCTGGGTCAAAATGCCTCTGAAGGTAATTGCACAGGGCTTGCAAAAATCTTTAAAATACTGTCACTAAAAAAAAATAAAATTCTTTCTTCTCATTGTTTTATGAATTCCAGTAGTCCAAACTCAGTTTTAGAATATTGGAATAATATATTTGTCATTTTTTAATGAACAGCACTTTTACTATAATACTTTCTTTTTAATTTGAATTTATTTATATTTTATTCAGATGAAAAAGACACAGACATCCTTCATATAATCTAAGTAAAAGAAGGCATCACTTAGGCTTTTACCAGGACCTTTCACACTTAAAGTAGTACAGTGCCAAAGGAATGAAAAATTTAAAAGTTTTCTGAAATTCATAAGCTAGTGCTTGCTTTAGAAATTATTGAAAACTGAAAAAAGAAATTCTGAAATTTCCATGGGGTATATTTAGATCTTTAGTAAGATATCTCTATATTCTCAAATTAACAAAGGACTAGAGCTGACCTTTTACAAAGCAGGTGCCTTCCTTTGTGTATGAATATTTCTGTCTGCATATGATAAGGAAATGACATAAATTTCATGAGAGGATGGGAAATGTATTAAAATTGAACAATGTGGCACATTTTGTTTTGTTCAGGTATAGTACTGGATGTCATAATAATAGTTGTGTTATCCTCTCTTCCTATAAATGGCCAGAGTTGAACCCAAAATGATTATTATTTTTTTGAAATTGAAGTTCAGGGATAAAAATGTATACTGTATATTCAATATTAATAACCATAACATTCTAGAGTGAAATTATCTACCGTGTTGTGTTAAAGAGGGGATTGTGTGACACAGGATTGAGGTAAGATTGGAGAAAATTGCATGATTTTGGAAAGCTTTTATTTTTGTGGTCTTTTCACCACATCTGGAAATTGTGAACAAATATTCTGCTGGAATAGATTTTCTGCTGCTAGTAAATTTATTTATGCACCCTCAAATAAAAGCTGCATTTATAAAAATTGAAGGATTATTTTGTAGCAAAATATTTCAAAAGAGAAATTCTATCTTTTTTTAAATGGAAGAAGAGTTTCTCATAAGACAGATCTTTGAATTACTCAGAGTTAGGATAATATTGATAAGGTTCTATAACACATGAATGAATCTTTTAAGCAAATTAGACTCTATAGTCTTTTGAGATTTTCCTCACAAATAAATATAGCGGACAAGTGCCTGTCATAGAAAGACATTAATAAATTAATTTATATTAATAAATTCTATGTTTTAATCCTACATCATTTTGTGGTTGTAACATCAGAAGATATAAAGATCAGAGTATCAAAACATTGATTATATTTAAATTGAATTATAATTTCTAAAAAATCTGTATATAGAGATGAAATGTTTTTAGAGACAGTTGTTACTGATCATTTATGACAGGAGAGGAATCTTTACAGTTGAAATCACTGCAGGAAAATTGCCAAGCAATCAAGTTTTATTAAATGCAACCCCCAAAACCCAAGTCCATCATTGTTTTTGCATGTGACAACATAACATCTTGCTCTGAAAACATTGCAAAGCATCCAACAATGAATATGTAAAAAATAGATTTTTGGAACATTGATAGCCATTTAGAAATCAACTTGGAAGAAAGTGACACTGAATAAATTAAAGCTTTTCTAAGCAGGACAGCCAGGGCAAAAATTCACTTTTGAACAAAATGTGTAATTTAGATACATTTACTACAATCTTATCAGTTGTAGTAAATTAGGTGTAACATAACAAAATAAGGGGCTATGAATAAACATAATTGTTACCAGACACTCAGTAATGGTCAAAACCTAAGCTTGAATTGCAGAAAGCTGAAAAGGATTGGAGAGGAAATAAATCAAAGATACTACAGAATTTCTCCTATCTACCTGAAGCAAGTGCCAGCAGAAAAAGCTGCCTGATAATTTCATCCAGAAGGGATTACTTTGGGCAACATCACATGGACAGGAAGAGGCAGAAAAATAGCTACTTATGAATTTTTTAACAAAGTCAAGATTTTTACTGGAAAAAAATGCTTAAAAATAAGTTTTCATGATTAGAAGCAAAGAAATTTGTTAGATATTGGAAATACAGATCCAGGTCTTTAATTGTGTAGTAAGCAAAATCAGATGGAGAGACTCATTGAATCAACCTAAAGTTAAATCTGCAAGGATTCTTACTATGGATGCCATCGCCACCACTAAGTAAATTACTCACATCCTGTTTGATAGATTTCATTCCCCTTGGGAGAGCTATCTTACTGCAAAAGAACTCAATAAATTATTTTATTTCTTCACTAAAAATAAAAGAAATGCTCTCTTTCCCCAGATAAAATAGATGAATAGGGAAGACTAGTTTTATATATCTAAGTTTAGATGAGTAAGGGTTCGGGTTCAGGAAAATCGGTTGGCAGATATTCGACAATTATTGAAAAGTGAAGTAGATTCTATTCCATCATGTGGAAGGGTGAACAGTATAACAGATGAGTAGTCTTAAATGCAGAGAATGCAGACAATGGGACAGAAAAGGGGAGCCATCACTAGCCTCATTAATACAAAAAGAAATCATTACCAGAGCATACTGAATCCTATCAAGGGTTCAGGATGCAGGAATGGTGGATACTGACTTGTACAAGAGACATTATTGCATGCAAGGCAAATCTGCCACTTTTAAAAGATTTTCAACCATCATTTCAGATTACCCACACAAAATTCCCGGAGAAGGTATGTATTCCTGCACATTTTGTCTCTTAGTAGCTGTCTTTCAAAAAAACAATTCTTAGGCTGTCTATAATATAGGAGCAGCCTGTAACCTGATGTCAGCAGACTCCTAGAAGTCTGCAGGGTACTTTCAGTTGTAAGTTTTTCTTGGCAAAGGCTTAAAAGCCCAACCAAATGCTTCCTTAGCGTATTAACTTCTGCTAGTATGGGTAGTAGATGTTAGTCAAATGATACATAAACTTTTTGGCCTCAGGTATTTTTTTGCTTTGATTTCCATCCCTTCTGATTTTTCATTGCAAGTTTTTAGAGATGTAAAGTGTTGCATGAAATATTTTCTAAGATGGTGATTCTATATCTTTTGCCAACATCATAATAAAAATATGTTTCTGGGGGCAAGTGTTCCTCTGAAATATTTTTTACATCTATTTGAATTACTCATAGATTTCATGGTAGAATTGAATCTTTTGGTATTGATTACAATATGGTACATAATTGAGAAGTTTATGGTTTTAATATATTAGCTTAACAATAGGTACCTCTCTTCCAGAATAATTACGGTGAAAAAAGCAAATGCAATTGATACATTGAATTAGCAAAAAAGCAAACTAATATGTTATTATATTAATAATTGTTGGAAAAAGAAATGCAAATGTCAAACCTCAAACTAGAAAATATTGGAGAAGTGAATGCCTTCCAGAATTCAAGAAATGTTTGGACAATGTTTTCATCACAGGGTGTGGTTCTTGGGGCTGTTCTGTGAAGGCCCAGGAGTTGGATGTTGGGTTATCCTTGTGTGTCTCTTCCAATTCAAGATATCCTATGATTCTATGATTCTGTAGGCATATAGCCAAGTAGACTGCTTGGGCAGGGTTTGTTAAAGTTCCTACTCAGTTTTAGTACTGTCATTCCTGAACTCTAATTTGGTATTGCCTGTCCTTGGCTGGTAAGGTTCTGGGAGTAACAGGGTTAACACTGCTATTTCCAACAGGGTTAAAAGTGTTATTTCATGTGGCCAAATGTGGTTTCACCTCAGTTCAGTGAAGTCAGTTGCTGTAGGTTGAACGATTTCAGTTCCTACCACACTGGAATGTATACAGGCCTGTGACCTATCAAATTGCTATCCTCTTAACACAATCTAAACACTGTTTAGATTGCTGAAAAATAAATTGGAAACCATGTAGCCAGTCTAGTTAATAAAGCTGCCAGTAATTTTTTAGGATGTAGTTTAGTAGAAAGATTACGGATATGAGTGGCACTTCAAGAATTACTTGATTACCTCACATCATTAAAAAATCCATGTATAAGACATGCAAAAAAGTGATAATCTGAGGTATAAATTGAATTAGGTGTTAATGAAGTCTGATGGGTTTTGCCATTCTGCCATTCTGATGCCTTCAAAAGAGGCAATACCTCTAACTGTATGATTTCTCCTATAAAATGGTGGATGTTTTAGGGCAAAAGAGAAAATTCTGGAAGAAATATGAGCACTGAAACAAAAGGGAATACTTTCTTTCAAAACCATTAGTCAGATCAACAAAAATAGCTATGTTATCCTTCTCTTTCTTTACTAACATGGTAGCAGATGTTTGTACAAAGATGCAATAGAAACGTGGCTGCAGTATAACAGTCAGATTGATAAAAAGAACAATTATTATCTTTTTAATATTTGCCAGTCACCCTTTGATTATCAGAAAATGAAGATGACTTTCCATTTCTTTGTAGCTTATGAAATATTTAGGGCCTCATTTCTTTGATAGAGCTGTACTGAATTTTCAATGTTAAGAATTCATGTCACAGTTGTAAACATGCATGAGCTATAAAAAGAACTTTTAACTCACTGTAAGCACCATTAGAACACTTAAAGCATCATATTGCTAGTGTTCTTAGCCAACATCATCAAGCAGAAAAATTTAAACAAGGAAAATAAAATGGAACAACTTAGAAGGAAATTAACACGTGACTGTGCTTAGCTGTCTCTACAAGTACTCCTGGATATTCTCAGTGACAAGAACATGCCCAATCTAACAGTTTACTCAGCTGTACTAAAAGAAACTCTTCATTTGTTACAAAAGAGGAAGTCTATCCTCTCAAGACTGATCCTGCTTCTTGTGCTTTGGTGTTGGATATGAACCTCTGTATTATGTTTTTTCACATTTCCCTGTTTTCCTTAGCCATTGAATTATAATGGCACAAATACAGCAACGAAAACATTATAGTAAGAAAATATATACTCTCTGTACACACTGTATGTTGCAGTTGTTATAGGCTCTGTAACTTAATTACTCTAATGTTTTGTGATTATCCCTTAGGCATCAGCCTCCTGTTTTTTGCCGTTTTCCCCGTAGATAATCCAGCTGGCGTTTGTAAGTAGAATGCATCAGCAATAAAAATTGAGAAAGGAAATTACAATATTTATGCTAAGTATGGGTATAGGAAACCCATCTTCCACCTTCCTTTCATTTCAGACTTCAAATTCCCTCCTTCTTCTGCTACATTCCACAAAATACTCTACCCTGCTTGTAATTTCTGACTCCTGGGACACTCATCCAATGAGATCCACAACTCCCATGTGACAGAATACAAAATTCAAAAAGACTTTTTTCTCTCCATGATTTTTTACCATGCCTACATACAACACAAGGACAGTAACTTCTGCAGTTAAATAGGAAAATTTGAAACAAACAGGAGGTAGTTTGACCATACACAATTGAACATCTTCCACTAGTGCAGGAAAATTTAACACCTAGTATCCAAAGACATAATGCATATAATAATAAGCAATTGCAAAAGAATATACATTTTAGAAATTACATTAAACATCTGTATTTAAAATTGTATTTCTGCACAGGTTACTCTCTTTGTAATATTTTTTTTCCCTTAAAATCTGATGCCTTTCACAGACCTAACAACTGTGTGCTAGAGTAGGACAGTAACACTTCCTGTTAATGAATTGTATTGAATGCTCACAGGAAGAATGGAGAATTGCCCATATAATTGTGCATTGAATCTTGGAAAAGCTTCATTAAGGCACTTAATACTTCTTTTGAAACTGTGTTGTGGGCCTTAAATAAGAAGTTAAGATTTCATTGGCATGCAACATAATCAATACTACTTAAAAAAAATTAAATCTTTGTCAAACCATTTCTCTCTGGTTATAGTATACCACACAACTGTTGAAATGAAAATAATTTATCTGAAAATGTCCCTTACAGGAATTCAAATAGCTCCACTGTATCAATCTATGCTAAAGTACTCTAGATTAAGACTCTTTGGGAGAGAAACTAAAACATGAGGAGCGGGGAGGGAGGGACAATCTGCATCTTAAAAGTATTGACACTCAGTATGTCTCTTGCATTGCTTTGGAGGGTGAAAAAAACCACTCAGAAAGGCATAGCTGTGACAGCATCCTAGCCGTGCTCGGAGTAAATTTCTCCTCCTTGCAAACAAGATATTCACACCCCAGAAAAGGAAAATAAAATATAAACATTAGAAGATGCTACAGAGAAATCTGTGGGGATGCTAGCTCTTAGGACAAGCTAAATATATACCTAAAAATGTGCAGTTCAATATCCAGTTTGGAGTTGTTACATCTAATGCATGAGGCTTGAAAAATTCCTTATGAGTAAAAAACAATAAACAAAACTCCCTGTTGTCTATTTGTATTATGTTACAGCAATAACTTATTTATAGATGCATATTATTTGCAAGAGATGCTTTAGTTTTGCTTTTAAAGAAATTTCACAAAAAATTATCGTAAATATTGTGGAGAGCTCAAAGAAAATATCTTACTATAAGAAAGTCTGTTTTTGATAACCTCTGCTGTATACGAATCTCTACTATTCTCTAAAAAAAGAAAAAAAAGTCAGAAACATTCCATGATTTTATCTATTCACAATTTTGTCTTCCTGAAAGTCTTAGTGCCATAGAGGAGAGAATACCAGAGCATTTTAGCTACTGATAACAAAAACAGGGAGAGGTTTTTTAATGAATTAAAAATTTGAAAAAGGAAATAATCAGAGTTACAAAATTAATGTTAGCCAAATTCACTGGCATTTCAGTGATTAAGGGAACATTGCCACAACCATAACCACATTTATTTGTTCAAGTCCTAAGCTGAAGATACCTGCACTATATTTTTCAGTGAGTACCAAAACATTAAGCATATATTTCAGAATATTCATCCAGAAGAAAATTTTATTTGAAATATTTGCAAAATATTGACTTTATAAGTTATTGAAGCAGGAAACAAATGTACCACATTATCCTTATATCCACCTTCAGTTGACTTTACAGATAAAAAAAATTATGTAAATAATTGTAGTAACAGATTTTAACGTGTTTAAAAGGTGGGGTTTGCCCTTATGATTTGGGAAAAAGAGAAATAATAATAATAAAACAACAAAAACAACAGAANTGTTCCATGAACAAATAAAAAGCAGCAAGGAAAGCTCCATCTTGTGAAACAATTGCCTGCTCGAAATAGGTCAGGCAGATACAGTCACAAGTCCCAGCAGCTGTTCCCTACCACTTGAATGTAGAACATAATATTCTCAATCTAGACGTAAATAATGGCTGACTTTGGAACTATAGCAATCAAGCTAGACTTTCACATATGTGCAGTACTTATCAGTGCCATTTAAAAAATTCTGTGTCTGTGCCAATCCCTGCTTGAATGTTGGCAGTTATTAGAAGGGCTAATGCTTAGGTATAAAGGTACCAGTGGATAACTGTGGACCCCTTTAGCTGAAGCAAAGCTGGGTTCTCATTCTGCATTTTAAAGACTTTTATTTGGTGAAAGGGAAAGTTTTCTCCACACTTTTTCAACTATTATCAATTAGAAGCTTAAAGCACAAGTATTTTCTTCCTTTCCCATTCTTTGTCCTTTGTTCTCAGTATGATCTTACTGTTACTGGCAAAGATAAAATAGGCTGGAAAAGAAATTTTGTATTTAATAAGAATGAAGAGTTGAGGAGAAGCTATGATGACAAAGTACTCAAGAAACAAGCTTTTCAGAAAGCAAATTACTATGATAGATAACCTTGATATTTAATTATAGAATAATACATAAATACTGCTTTTGTTTTTTACTGTAGTTCACTCTCTAGCCCTATGTGGAGATTTCTGAACACCACTAATCCCAAAGTCATGTCAGTATATTAGATAGATCTAGTAATTATCACTTAAGCAAAATTAGCTAGGGTAGAACAGACCTGCATTTCTTCAAGGGATTGGCTTGAATCATGTTAGTCTGAAGATGTGGCTTTCTGTTCTGTACTTAAGATTATTTCTCATAACCATTCTGTGCTGCTGGACTGCAATTTAGAATTTATTGTTTGCCCTCAAGAAAAGATTTATGTTTATCCAAGGGTCACTGCTGTTGTTAAGTCAAAGTAGACAAATGGTTGCATTACCTGTTGAAGACATAGTGATTTGTGTTGACATCACTCTGTAGTTACAAAATACATACGCATCAGCAAATTTTATTGTTATGAAAACAAACGCCAACCATAACAGGCACTAAACTGGATATAGAAAAGTTCAAAGTTGCACAATGCTTGTACAAAGCTGTTTGGTAGAAGTTAATTTTAGTTGATTGTCCTGCTAATTGGTTGCATTATCAACAAAGACCAAGCAAATTTATCTCCAAGACAAGAAAAAAGGCTAATAGTATATGTCAATGTATTTTAAATATTTGCTTGCAGATGAAAGCTGTAGGTTTTATAATCAGATCTGAAGAAACCAAAATAGTGAGAGATGTCTCCCTGTACAACACACCTAACTTCACTTATGTTTTCTCTGTTCTTTATGTGTTGATGTGGTGCTACTGAAACCCAGAAGTTAAGAGGTTCAGGTAAAGACAACCAGCACATGATTCATCAGTTTTGACAGAATATACACAACACAAAACTGAACTAATGACTTTATATTATAAATCTCTTTAAACATATTGTGTTCAGTATTGCTTCTTAAGAAAGAAAAAATTCTCGCACTAGTACTGCAGAGATTCTTTCCTTATGAATGAAGTATGAAATGAAGCTTAAATGAATCCCAGATACTCCTTGCACAGGATTATGAAGAAAATAGTATTCTGCCTCTTATTGAAAAAGTGAACTCAGCACTTGAAGAACACAGAAATCTGCAAACTTGAATTCTCATCATTGTCTTATGAGTTCCATTAATATTTTTGAGAGAGCTAAGATACAATATCAAGATACCATTAACTACATTAATTTGTGAAGGTTTACATAGTTTCCTGTCAGTTTCTAGTACTGTTTTACAGGCCTTTGAAACTAAACTTATTTCACAAGAAGATAATTAACTCATGGAAATTCTCTTGGATTTAATTTGAGAGTTGTTTATGAGAAAATATACTTCATAGATATCATGTCTTGACTTACTGGTTGCTTAATGATGACTTTTAAAATAAGAATTGAAAGTAATTTCAGGCAGCAGTGAAGAGTCAGCATGTTGCAATAATAGGACAATGTTTTTTAAAATCTATCTCCTCCTTTACTCCATGTTTAGGATTTTTGTTCTACCTCTTTCCTCCTTCACCCCTCCCTCCTCCCTCTCCTGCTCCATTTCCCTTCTAATTGCCTGCTTGTTTTGTGATTTGTTACTGAAGACTGAAATAAATTTGTATTACCTAGACAAGAACATTTCTCTGGGCCTGAAGTGTAAGCACTGCTAAAGAGATTTGAAGTGTGCAGGGAGAAAAAAGCATCTTCCAGATCATTGTACCAATCAGAAACCAATAGATACATATACATTTTTAGAATTTTTTGAATCCACTTCCTAATTTGAAATCTGTGCTGATTTGGTGCATTTACAGAGATCCAGGCTAATTACTGTAGAAAGGAATTGATATATCTGGCAATGATACAATGAATTACACTTGAATTTTTCAGGGATGCAAAACATGAATTTAATGATTTTGGACATGCTTATAGCCTCAGATAAAAGAAAAAAAATGGTGAAGTAGTGAAAACACAAAGCTATATGGAAAAATGTCCTCTTTTTTATGCGCAAGTATTGTTGCCTATTTCAACTTTGGCTTTCCAGAACCATAAGCAAGAGTAGATGAAAATGTTGTGCTGACATCCATTAATTCTGGAAAGAATTCCAGTGTAATCTTTCTCCTTTCTGCAAAACAGTGAGGAATTTAGCAAGTATTAGAAAGTAATGCATTCAATCAAAACTGAATAACAAATGGGTATGCTCATTCACTTCTTCATTACCTAATGGGAGATGTATAGCAGATCTTCTTTTTTTTAAATTTGTATTTTTAAAAAAAAGTTTTCTAATTGGTCTTAAAAAAAAGGTAAACACTGATAACATAATTCTTACATGCCTTCAATACGCTTTTGCATGTTTTATACCGGAAATACAAAAAGAATTTTAAAATAACCAGAGAATTTCTGTCTGCATGTAGTATCCCAGCACTAGAAGCATTATTTCTTTGCATTTAAAAAGAGAAATTTAAAAAATGGTAGAAAAGGAATGTAGTGAAAAAAGGGCTTTACTCTACATGTATGTACAAAAATGCCACAGTGCATTAATAGAAAATACATGGGAAAACCCATCTGAATCAGCTTCTTACAGGGAGATATTTGAAACCCTGGTGTCAGAAGGTCTGTCAAGCCTGAACAGAGAGTATCAACTGTGCCCTATTTGAAACAACGCATAAATAGACATTAACATGTGGTAATATGCTCAGAGGCCAACCTTAGGATAATCATATACTAGTTAGCTCATATAAGCAAAACATAATCACTAATTCCACCTGCCGTACGTCTATGACAGTAAGTAGAATTAATGGTGACTTAAAAGAATAAAATGCATCTATGAAAAGATCAGGAAACGCCGTAAGTTTTACATCGCCAAGACTAGATTTACTTTGAATGAGCCACGGATAAGTAGCAATGCAAAAAAACCCCCAACAAAACAACAAGATGTGTTTAACAGAATATAGTGACAGCTTATGCGTTCACAGAGAGAAAAATATTCCCATCTTTCAAAACGTTACTCAGTCATGGTGTTCAAAAAGAGAGGGCTTGCAACCAGCTTAAAATGGAAGCAGAGTTTTATTATCACTTTACTGTGCTGAATAAGTGATTGCACAGGAGGAAACCACAACAGGAGGTAACAGTGTGAGAAACTATGAAGGCTAAGCTGTTTTGTCGTTAGAATAAAAACATTTATAGAAACAAATTCTGGTCAGGTCTGCCTCCAAGACTTTTTTTAATGTAGTCACTTTTTTGTTTGGTTGGTTGTTTTTTGGAGGGAGTTTTGTGTGTGCGTATGTGTGTGTGTGTGTTCTTTGTTAGGAGTTTTTTTATTAACTGTAGCTTCACATTGCAAGTCATGGAAAGACTCCAAGGCATCAAACAGGAATGTGCCATGAATGTCTGGAGTTACACTGCCCATTTTACAAGAAGACAGAAGGCCTTAGAATTTCTAAGTGGAGAAAATTCGAAAATCAATAGCATCATCAAAAGATGTTGGGAAAAAATATAAAAATACTCAATCTAATTAGAATCACAAATCTAGTTTTCTATTCTCTAAAACTGTAAATGGAAACTGTAAATAGGAAAAATAGTTCTTTAAACATGTCAGCATTTTGTATTTCTTTTAAAAATTTCATTTATCAATCTATTTTTAAAGAGGATGATGATATTGCATTATGAGAGAATGGAAACATTGTGATTTTAATACCAACATAAATAAGTTTTCTGCCCTTCAGTCTAGCTATTTAAATAAGTTTTTAACTAAGAAAATTATAGTACCCTGAACCTTCCACTCATTTAGGAAGGTTAACGTGTAACTAACTCTAGTCTGACAATTCCTATGAAGCCTGGGCAGAAAGGCAGAGGAAAGAAAGATGACAGAACCTTATCTCTGGATCTAACTGATGACTTCACAGCATAAGAATATTTAAAAGTTAAACTAGAAGCAGTTTGCCATATAAATGTGATCCTAGCCACTGGGGTAAGAAAGGCAAACGTAATTAATTTACCTAGTAATTTTTCAGCATATCAGTGTAAAAGCAAGTGTGCTGGTTTCAGCTGGAGTAGAGTTAATTTCTTTCACAGTGGCTGGTACGGGGCTGTATTTTGGATTTATGCTGAACACAGGGTTGATAATACAGAGATGTTTTTGCTATTGCTGAACTGAGCTTACGCAGAACCAAGGCCTGTTCTGCTATTTGTAATTCCACACTGGCGAGAGATTTGGGAGTGCCTGGGAGGTTGGGAGGAGACACAGCTGGGACAGGTGGCCCCAGCTGACCAAAGGGATATTCCAGACCATATGATATGGTCAGTACACAAAGTGATGACTTAATTCCTTCTTTTGTTTTGCTTGTGTGCGTAACCTGCTTTCCCTATCAAACTGTCTTTATCTCAACACTTTTTCTAGCTTTTACCCTTCCAATTTTCTCCCTGATCCCACTGATGGGGGAGTGACCGAACGTTTGTGTGGGGCTTGGCTGCCAGCTGAGGTTAAACCATAACACCTAGCTTTACAGAAATTGCTAGCATGGGAACTGTCTAGTACTCAAGAGGATTTCAGCATTTGGCAGATAGGTTCTCATGCGATTGTAAGGTGAAATAACACTTGGGTAAATTGAAGACCTCATCAGTGTGTGAGCATGACAGACATAACCAAATCAGTGTTCACCAATAGTGCTTCAGAGCATAAGAAAATGGATAGTTATTTCTGCACAAGAAAAATCTCAATTCGTTCCTTGCAGCTGATATACTGGTTTTCTATTATGATTTAAATTGCCATGTTAAGTTTTATTGCTGTTCTTTCTAATACAATTTCCCAGCTGCAACTTTTACATAGGTCAGATGTTTCAAAAGAAGATGAGTGTAAGTTACTGACTGCAATTAGAAATAACCAGCCTACTCAGAAAATTAGTTTCTCTGCCAGTGAAAGGTGGCTTTAGTCCTAGACACAGACCACCATATGCAAAAAGATAAAACAAAAAAGCAGACAAACTCATACAGAATATCAGAATAAATATTTCCTACCAGAATGCTCACATTACCTGAGGGCTCAGCTCACTTTAAGCCAACACAGATGCTTTTCCTTGAACTCTCCCTGTGCATTCCCACATTCTTGTGTTTGCCAGCAACAGTATTCATACATCCAAACAAAGAGATAGATTTAAGAATTACTCTGACTGAAAGGTCCTGTTTTTTTTCTTTCATCAGCTTAGTTTATAACCAAATCAATTTCCTGTCAAGCTCATCCAGCAGCTGCATGGGTTCCTTTTATTAGCAACAATAATGACAGCATAAAGCAAATGCGAAGCCTCAGAGGACTAATCCCTCTTTGACTGAAGAAAAACAGCACCAATGAAAAGCTGACATCTCACTGTTGACTACAATGATGGAAAATGGGCCAAGCTCCTCAAATGGATGCCCTCTTATGGACTGCATGAATGAGTCTCTCTCACTATATAAACATCTCTCCCTCTTTTTTGGACTCCAAGTGGTTTACTTTAAAAGAGGTAAGCACTGATCACACCACTATTCCATTGAAAAGTGCATTTCCACTTATCAAAGAAAAATAAATGCCTTCCACTTTATCTATGTGGGATCTTATTTCTTAATTATAATAATTAGTGGACAATACAAAGTTTACAGCTCTTCAATACCCTGTTTGGAGTCTAAAAATAGGTCCTCAACAATGAAATTTTAATTGTGGTATGACAATGACTTTAAAAGATGCCTGTTTCTTCTCTCCCCCTAACAAATTCTGTCAAAAAACCAGCACAGATTTTTCCAGTTTGTCTTGTATTTAGAAGGCTAAGTTAAGCAGATTTAATATTTTCTTTCCTCTGAAAAAATATGTAACCATTTCTCAGGCTGCTTCAAAGAATTTTTAGATTATTTTATCAGTGTTTATTTTATAAACAGAGATAATTCTCCCAATCTTTCTTCCTTCCTTGACCTACAGTTTTCAAAGACTAGGCCTTCTAGAGCTAAATTTGTGTATATAGAACATTTTGGCATTTTTTCAGATTTTCCAAATCTTTTAGCAGTTGTGCCAAACTTCTTTCATATAAAGAGTGCATTGTTCTGCACTTGTGAAAAACAGGAAAGACAACACAACATCCTTTCACATAAATTTTTATTCCATTAGTATTAGACCCTTTAAGTAGTCTATCACAGAACTACCTTGATCTAGGTTAACAGTTTTCTACTAATGATATCCTGTAGATCTCAACCCAGACTAATCCAGACAACTGATCTAAGTAATACACAAACACGTGCACGGGAAAAAATCCATTTCAACCTGCAATGAAAAACCTCAGAAAAGAAGAAATAAACAATAGTTTAAATATGCGAGCACATATTTTTTACTCACAGCAACATTATCACTAGGACAAAACTAGTTAGCCTATACCCTGACTGCAAAGATTAACTTAATCAGTCAACCCTTATTCTAAAATTGTTATTAAATACTGAAATATTTTTAAGTGTCAAAATTCATGAGTACAATAATGCTTGTAACTTTTTAAAAATATTTTTTTCCTAAGGTTGAAGAATAGAGCAGAAAACAAAAGTTAAATTTGGTAAATAAGTAAATTTTTTTCTTTGCAACCCTAATAGTAATTTCTCCTTTTTGTCAGGACCTAAGTAGAATCTATAAGCAGGACTCCTGGGGTAGAAACAAAAAAAAGGAAAAAAAAAAAAGGGAAGCAACACATAAAATACAGGTACATAGGTTTTTAAACAGCTAATAAAATTAATAGTCAGTGACATTACTGCACACCATGTCATGCCTTCAGGGTACACCTAGGAAGATCCTTCTTTCTGGAAGGAAATGGAATAACTGGTTACCCAGCCCATGGAGAAGGCTGAGTTACTCAGTTTTTTGCATAAGCCTTCACCAGCAAGTGCTCCAGCCACACCACCCAAGTCACAGAAGACAAGGATAGGGACTGAGAGAGTGAAGAACCTCCACCTTTGGAAATCAGATTCAAGACCATCTAAGGAAGCTGAAATTCATGGAGGCTGATAAGATGTATCTACAAGTTCTAAGGGAACCTCAGGCTAAGGCACTATTCATCATCACTGAGAAGTTTTGGCAGTTTGGTGAAGATTCCACCATCTGGAAAAGAGGAAACAAAACCTTCATGGTTAAAAAGAAAGCCCCGGGAAACTACAGGATGGTCAATCTTTCCTCGGTGCCCAGCAAGAACACAGAATAATTTAGATTGCAAAAAGCTTTAAAATGATGGAGTCTCACTGTTTAGTCAGCATCACCCTCTTCACCACTAAAGCATACCCTCAAGTGTCATATCCACATGTATTTTGAACACTTTCAGAGATGATGATTCCCCCATTTCTCTGGGCAGTCTGTTCCAATGCCTGATCATCTTCATAGCAAAGAGCTTTTTCCTAATATACAACAACCTGAGGACATTTCCTCTCATCCTGTCACCTCTTAGTTGGGAGAATAACTGCCACCTTGCAACAACATCCTTTCAGGTAGATGTAGATAGAAATGAAGCCTGAGTTGGGCTAAACCCCAACTCCCTCAGCTGCTCTGCATGAGACTTTTGAACATAGAGCAGATCAAAAACGCCCTGAAAACTATGCTAAGACATATGGAAATTATAGGGTAGTGATTGGTGACAGCCAAAACAGTTTCACTAAGGGCAAATCCTTTAGGCTGGAAGACACCTCTATGATCACCAAGTCCAACTGCTAACCTAATAGTGCCAAGCCCACTTCTAAACCATGTTCCTAAGTGCCATATCTGCACATCTTTTAAATACCTCTAGGAATGGTGACTCCAGCAATTCCCTCAGTAGCCTGTTCCAGTGCTTCAAAATACTTTCCATGAACAAATTTCTCCTAATATCTTCATCATGCTTGAAAAACACCATGGACTTGCAGAAAGCATTTGGTGCTGCCACATACACAAAACCCTTTTCTCTGAATTGGAGAGGTACCAGTTTGATTGGTGGACCGCTCAAAGGGGAAGGATTTAACTGTACAGTCACACCCAAAAAGTTATTGTTCAATACCCAAACGGAGGCCACTGACCAATTACATTTCTGTAATTGGGGGGTCATTACTGGGACTAGCTGGGACTAGCTCTACTCAATATCTTTGTCAGAGACATGGCTGGTTGGACACAATCCACCATCAACAAATTTGTAGATAACACCAAGCTGCATGGTATAGTCAAAAACCTTGAAGGAAGCATTTCCAATTAGAGGGATCTTGACAGGTTTGAGAGGTGGGCCTTTGTAAACCTCATGAGCTTAAAGGACAAGAAGTCCTGCACCTGGGAAAGGGCAATCTCAAGCCCAAATCAGGCTGTCAGGAGAACGGATTGAAAAATGGGTTCAGAAATGGATCCCTGAAAAGGACTTAGCAATATTGATGGCTGAGAAGCTCAATCAAGTGTTCCCACAACCCAGAAAGCCAAATGCATCCTGGTCTGCATCAACAGAAATGTGACCAGAGGGTTGAGGGTGGTCATTCTCCTCATCTGCTCTGCTCTCTTGAGACCCCACTTGTAGTAACACATCCATCTCTGGGGGCCTCCTATAAGAAGGACTTGGACCTACTGAAGCAAGTCCAGAGAAGGCCACAGAGATGCCTGGAGGCCTGGAGCACCTCCCCTTTGGAAACAGGTGGAGAGAGATGGGGTTGTTGGAGATGAGAAGACGGTTGATGGAAAAGAGAAGGCTTCAGGGAGACCTTAGAGCAGCTCTCCAGTACCCAAAGGGGGCCTGCAAGAAAGCTGAAGAGGGACTTCTACAAGGACACATAGTGACAAAATAAGGGAAAATAGCTTCGAACTGAAATAGAGTAGGTTTAAATTAAATATATGACAGAAATTTTTGACATTGAGGGTGGTGAGACTGACTACCCAGAGACCTTATGTAGGCTCGTACCTGCAAGTATTCAAGGTCAGGCAGGATGTCAATCTGAGCAATCTGGTCCTGTAAAAGGTGTCTCTGTCCATGGCAGGTGAGTTAGAACTAGATGATCTTTTAAGGCTCCTTTCAACACAAAACATTCTATGATTCATCCAGTTTAAGACACTATGGAGTGGAAAAAGTTTAACTGAGTCTTAGCTGATTACTAATTACCTTATGAGAACTTTGAGAAATATGCAGAAAGTGAATAGTTTCTGATTCACTTCAGAAAGGCTCACATTCACTCTTTTCAGAAACAATAGGAGAATAACAGACAGCACTTGAAGAAATGGAAAGAAAAAAATTGTTTCTATCTCAAGTTATTGGAGGCATGCATATTTCCTTATACAGTGTGTTGTCCCTTAAAATCTCACATTACACACTCACTTGTAAAAATAACTGGCATAGTTCAGATACACAGATGTCTATTTCCATTGATGCCTTCAGCTGAATAACACCTTGTTCCACAGATAGTCCTACTGCAGAAAGTCAGATTACCCATTTACTGTGAAAAAGGGCACTGGAATATCTCACTTATTAGCTGCAAAAATTCCACATTATTTTACTTTATATTAATTTCATTTAATAATTCTATGCACAAAATTAAAAGGTAAGCAGAAAATCTATATTTCTTTTGATTGCATTATAAGTATTGCAGTTTAAGATCTATAAATATAGGGTATTATATATAGTATGATTTGTTACATAGAGGTGTATAGACAGTCTCTACCATTCTTCTCTACAGAATAAAAACAGTAATAACAAAATCCATCCTATTAGAAAAATCCCTGAAAGATGAAGATTTGAACTTATTCCTAAAAGAATATGAAATTCAGCTTAAATATTTACCTCAGTTCATAAGGCATTTATAGTTTGAAACAATTTTGTGGAAAACATAACATGCCATCATGTTTAGAATTTTCTGTACTAGGGGTCACATAGACAAGAGCAACAGCATGATTGGGCAACAGTTATTCATCACACAACTAAAAGAATCTGAATGTAATCATTTTCAGATGTATATGAAAGCCACTATACAAATATGACAGATTGTAAAACTACCTGAAATACACTGAGCAGCTTCTCTATAAACACAATCTTTCAGGAAATATGTATTCACACATTAGATCTTTTGAAATAATAACCAAAATTCTGCTTTCTAAAATATTCATTAATTTACATGAAAGCTTTATGGCAGGTAGAGGCTTTCTTAGTATTTTCTCCTGAAAGGAACTGGTTTACATATGCATTAAAAAATAAAAAGTTACTGTATTTTGATAGATTATCAAATGAAATAAAAATTTTTAAAAGTTTTAAAAATTTATAAAAAACCACATTCATAGTCTTTAAATTTTCCACAACATAATGATTTTTAGCATCCCTTGTATTGCAATGTTAGACTGACATTTTTTCAAATCAGGTCTATCACTAAAGCAACATCCATGAATAAATAATGGTCATTTCTCAAGTAAAATAAAAAGGAATCCAAACTGTTTCCTTCATATATGCAAATAGTAATAGGAGTTCTATATAATTTATAACAAGATCACTTGCAAAGGAGACAAAGTAGTCATGGTGCTGTTTAATCTCAGAAAGTGTATAAGGAATTTGATATATTTTGAGCATCACCCTGACACTGTGAACTGGTACTCTAGGGATATATGCACTCTTTTTAAACACAGAAATTCCATCACTAAAAATAGTTTGATACACAACCATTTATAAAGTATATATGGCATAAAAAAAAATTGCAGTAGTTCTGCAAAAGGAAAATGTATACACAATTAAGAGGAAAGTACTGTCTTCACTATTACATATTGCAACAATATAATTTGAGGTGCTAAATACTTCACTTACAACTCCTTGGAATCGGATTGACTATAAAACCCAACTTTTTAATATTCTGTTTGGCCTCCAAGTTTAATCTGCTCTCTCCCATAAATTTACCTCTTCCTGTCCTGTGCATATTATTTTAAAATATTGGTGGGCTTTTTTAAACGATACAGAAGAAGAGCTAAAAATTATCACCTTTGACTAGTTTAAAGTTGCAATGAATTGAATAAAATTTTTTATCATCCCCTGTTATATTCAAGTTGTCAAGGTAAATGTAGGCCCCAATAGCCTTTTAATCAAAGATAAGATGTATATTCCCTTTCTATATTCTTAAGGATCCACTTTTTGTTTAGAAGAAAAGGTGGGATGAATAAGAAATTCTGAAGCACTTCTTTGTAAAAGTTCAGTCTATATTTTGCTTTCAAAGAAATATTATTTGTCAGAATTTTGCTCTCCAACTTTATCTTAGGGTTTTTTCCAGTTTAACAGAAATATTACCTTCATATTCTTATCCCCTTTGTGGATTATACTGCTGGGATTGCTCCTGTAGTAAACTTCTGACTAATCAAACCCACAGAAAAATTTAAGGGGAGACAGAGTTCCTTGGAAATGCAAATTCTTATGCCTGCAGCTGGAACAAAAAATGTTGGATCAGCTGGCAGTTCCAGCTGAATTAAATTACTGAGGCAGAAACTGAACAGAAACTTAACAGAAGAATTTTTAAAACATTAATATTAGCAAAAGGAGAAGAGCATCACCCCAGGTTGATCGTATATCAATGAACTAAAGACAACATCAGGTAACATGGGGACACTTCTCGACTCTTTCAAATAGTCAGGAGTGCAAAACACAGAGAAAAAGAAAAGAAAGGACATTTTGTTCTCAACATGGTCTGTCTAATCATCACAAAAACTGGGAGAGAATGAAGTTATCAGACTCTGAGTGAGAAAAGTTAAGTCTCTTACTGAAATCAGGCCACAGCTCACGGGTTAATACTAACTGGAAAGGGTCCTTAAAAAGGGTCCTTAACCCAGGAGAGATTTCCCCATACAAAAACACTTAAAACTAGACTAATAATTTTTTCCCTCTCCATATATCCTTCTTCATTGTTATACAGAATTACTTTCAGAGTGATTCAGAGGTTGACACACAATGAATCTTCAGCCTTGAGAACAAAGACTCTCAAAACAACCTTCTAGTCAAGACAAAAAAAGATTCCAAAACACTTCATGGTTTTAACAGAAATGAGTGATCCGTGGTTTGAAAATTACCACTCAGTAAAATATCTGACTTCTCACAAGATAAGATCATGATTTTGCTAAAAATATGAAACATGCAAGGTTACGAGGTTGTCTTATGCAATTTTGTATAAGAAAAATTAACTGTAGATTATTTATCACACCGTAAGAGCTGTAGATCCTTTTATCAGACCAAAGATTTCTCTCATTTTAGATGTTTGAAAAATAAGGTTACTAAAATAAACCCCCAAATATTGACTGTTAGAGATTTTCTTTAGGGACAGGGAGAAAGAGAAAGTGACCTGTAATGAAATCAGTTTTGCTAACCTACTGAAGAATTAAGATTTCTTACAAAATATTTCATTTTTTATTTACTATGAAAAATTCCCTGCTGCTCTGTCCCAACTGCATGATCAGTTAGCAAAGCATGCATTTACCATCTGTTTTCTTTTCTGACTAAGGTCAGTACTATAGGTTATAATCTGTCAGCTAATACTGAAGTTTATTTCCTAAATTGCAGAGAAAAGTTGCACACAAGGCCTTTTGTAAGCATATTACTCCACTGCTCACATTGTAGTCTGGGGCTAAGAAAGCACTTCTCAAAACAGCTCATGATCCTAATAATAGCATATAAACTGAAGCACTGAAGGTGAAAACACATACCATAAATATTAAATATTAAATATTAATTCATAGGAAATTCCATTTGTTAATTTTTTTGAACCATACTAGCTTGGGTCTGTTATTTTCTTCCCCCATTTTCACAGTAAGAGGAGAGAATATACACAGAGAGGAACAGACCTTTCTTGGCAAGGCAAACAAAATAACATTCTCTCTTAACACTTCCCAGATTCTTCCCCATTTCCCAATTTCCCCATTTCCATAACACTGCCTGTTTATTCATTATCTTTTTATTTCCTCTCCACTACACGGACATAAGTTTCAGGTTCTTCAAGAGTGTATTTATCCGAAGCCTTAATGAGTGAGGAAAGAAATTTTTGCCTCCATTACAGTACTTTACAGCTCTTGCCTGTGCTCAGAGATTCACTGCTATTCCTGTAAGAAATTATACATAGAAATCACTCACACACTGCAGAGTGATTGTAGTTGTGTTAGAAACTTAAAAACTGTTTAAAAATTAATTAAGAATGTAGATTCACAAATTAAAATAATGATTAATACATGTAATGGTGCACAATATAATAATGATAACTTATATGATTATAATATAACCTAATATTTGTAATATAATAAAAATACTCTAGCAGAATAGTTGAAGGAGGACACAATACTTTATCTGAATATCACAGTTTGAGGGGTTTGACGTTGTTTTTCTGGCTTCTGGGGTGAGTGTGTCTGCATGTGTGCGTGTGGTTTGTTGGTTGGTTGGTGGATTGGTTGGTTGGCTGGCTAGGTTTTTTTGTCCAGAATCCAGTCAAAATACAATAACCTCTATTCTAGGAGATCTATGATTTTTTTCAGGCTGTTCTGTGTAATTTTTATGGGACAGAAATTATTAATGATAAAAAAAGCATGAGGAACATCTCAGCAAGGGTGGCAATGACAAAGTGTGGCATCATTCTGTTGTCAAATAACAAAAAAACTATGAGGTTTTCAAAGCTGTCTTTGATAACAAAAGCACAACAAAAAAGGACTGTCTAGTACACTGAAACTCCAACCAGGTCATCAAATGTCTTTTCAAGAGCTCTTAACTACTAAGACCCAGTATAGGAAAAACATTCACAATGTGCAGGTGTTGTATTGCACTAAGTAGTT
>VWYN01011612.1:0-12806 GCA_013400075.1 Hippolais icterina
GATTTGGGTTCTCTGGGATGGGGTTCCCAAGGATTTGGGTTCCCTGGCACAGGGTTTCCTGGGATTTGGGTCACTGGGACAGGGTTCTCTGGGATTGGGGTCATTGGGAAAAGGTTCCCCAGGATTTGGGTTCTTTGGGACAGGATTCTCCAGGATCAGGGTCCCTGGGACTTAGAAAACTGAATTATTGTTAAACTGAAAATATCTGTGATATGTACCATAGAATCCCAGAATCCCAGATCAGCCTGGGTGGGAAGGGACCTGAAATCCCACCCAGTGCCACCCCTGCCATGGCAGGGACACCTCCCACTGTCCCAGGCTGCTCCCAGCCCCAATGTCCAACCTGGCCTGGGGCACTGCCAGGGATCCAGGGGCAGCCACAGCTGCTCTGGCAATTCCAGCCCAGCTCCTGCACGTTCAGTCTAAAATGTACATCACAGGCACTATTAAAATGTAATTTATCAGCCTCTGGTTGTAAGAGTTAAAAGAGTTTAAATCAAACAGCAAAGATAACTTTGATCACGGGGACATTTTGTGCCCTGCTCAGCCCCAGCAGAGCCCGAGGCCACCCCTGGGGACAGGGACAGGGGCTGGGGCACAGCTGCAGTGTGGGTGCCACACATGCCCCAGGTTGCTGTCTATCCATGGTTACATAAATGTATAAAACTGTGTCCTGGGTCATCCCCATGCACACCCTGGCTTGAGCAAGCTGTAAGAATTTCAGCATTTAAATGTTGGTTTGATTTAAAAGAGTAAAGAGAAAAAACCCTATCCCTTCCCAAAATAGCATCACCACCAATAACAAGAAGGCAAAAACCCCTCAAACCTCCTGTCCCCCCAAAAAACAAAGAAAAAACCCATCCAAACCCCCCAAATCCCAGCCCCAAGCTATGCTTATTACTCAGTAACACAAACTTCAGGGGTTTATTTCTCCCTGTGCATGGAAAACATTTCATTCCATGAAATCCTGGATGCCTCCACCCCAGAAGCTGCTGGGTGGATAAATCCTTCCACCAGCCCGGGTGTTCAGGCTGCACTGGCAGGGAGGAAATTTTTGCTTGTTTATTTGTGGGAGCAGCCCGGAAAGTTCTCCCAGGAGCCAGGAGCATTGCTCTGGGACCATGAGGAACGGTGTGACAGTGTGGAGGGGAGATTGTCCCAAATCTGACCAGCCTCAGTTCACTTTGCTACAGGAAAACATGACCGGCACAAAGCGAATTCGCTCCTGATTTGTGTTTGGGGTTTGTTTGTCATCTTTTCCTTGCATTTTCAAGCGTTTCCCTTCCCCACTGTCACTGAAGCTGTGAGACGCTGTATTTACACGGGCAGAATAAGATAATTATCCTTCCTTACACATTTCCTGCCCGTCCATTGTAACTGGATTATGTAAGGAACCGGGCTGCGAGATGCCAGGCACAGCCCAGGTGCAGGGCTGGCTCCTCCAGGGAGTCCAGCCTCCAGGAAGGCACAGAGCAAAGGAAAACACAAAATACAGGGTGAGAACAACCCACTGCAAACAGTGCTGCCAAGGGATTGTTTCCAGAATTCCAAGAAATTCTCTGCTTTCATTCCCTGCTCTCCAGAGCTGTCATATCCCTGGTTTGGACAGCACTGTATTTGGGAAACACTGACTTTTTTTTTTTTTTTTTTTGCTTGTTTATTTGGGGGTATTTTGGGGTTTTGGTTTGGTTTTTTGGTTGGTTGGTTTGCCGTTTAATTGTTACAGTTTGGGGATTGGTTTGTTTGTTTGTTGTTGCTCTTTCTGTTGTTTTGTTTGGGTTTTGGGGGTTTTTTGCCCATTACCACACAGGAAAGGCTCCCTTGATTCTCCTCAATCCCTGCATTAGGACCGTTCCCCCTGCTTTGAGGTGTTCCCTTCCTGGCTGGTTTCTGAGGCACTGTTCAGTGTTTGACCATTCACCCTCAGCTCTTGGGGCTCCTTGCTCACCTGGGGCTTTTCTCCCTGGTTCTCTTCACTCCCAGGAGGTTCTGGGGCCCCTCGGAGGCTCCAGGAATGTTCTGTGGGGACTCTGCTCCCCCCTGGAGAAACCACAGCCCCGTACAGCCCCCACCTTTAAAAACTCCCCTCATTTACAGAGGATTATTCCCCGTTCCTCATTCAGGAGAACTTCCAGCGGGAAGGGACTGCAGTGCTCACCACTGCCTGATCCCCCCGGGCTGCCCAAAAGCTCCAGCCCTGTTCAGGACATCGTCCAGGGCCCTCTGCATCCTGGGGAGCCCTGGGGCATCCCCGCCCTGCAGGACCCTGCTGCAGCTCCCCCGGGCAGAGCTCCGGCCCCTTGGCTTCCCCAGCAGCTGCAAAATAAATCCTTTACAGAGCAGATATCCCTGTGGGCAGCCTGAGCTGCACCCTCTGGGCTGGGACAGGGAGGAAATGCCCGTTTGTCACTGAGCCTGCAGGGTAACCCAGCGGGTTCGTGCTCCCTGCCTTGGCCTGTCCCTCACAGACACATTCCAGGCTGAGGAAAGGCGTCCCTGTGCCCGGTTTAAAATCCCCTCCTGCGGAGGCCTGGCAGGTCTGGCACTGCCCTCCAGGCTGCTGGGTGCTGGTCAGCGCTGCAATCATCTGCTGATGTATTAAAATGTCTCGTAAAGCAATTTGCAGCAGGTGAATGATTGCTCTGCTCCAAAGCCTTCCACTTCCCTTCCTTATTTTTCAGAGCAGATACTTATTATAATACAGGTTATTAAACATCAAGGGTTTACCTTGTCTTGAGACGATTTAGCTTCTTTTAGAGGCCTATAAATGCTTTATTGGGCATGGTTGTGAATAAATATTCAATTGGAGGTGAGATCAGCACTGGCTGGAAGTCAGGGAGCTGCTGGAGCAGGGCGGTGTTTGCCACACTGGTGGAGCTCCCGCTGCCTCTCCTCACCTCTTGTCACATCAGGGCCACCTTCCAAGGTGTCCCGCTGGTCTCGGGGGTGTGTTAGAGCCACCTGCAGTGTGGCATCCCTGGGGATGGCCCTGCCTGGTGTCACCGCCGTGAGCTGGCCCCACACCTCCCGCATCGTCCAGGAGCGTTCCCAGCCCAGCCCGGGGGCAGCTCTCACACCCCCGGGGCACAGCGGAGACCATGGGAGCTACAATAACACCAAAGCAGCAAAACCAGGGCTAGAAGTGAATACAGAGAACAGTTATTAGGTGTGAGCTCTCAGCGGTGTGCATTTTCCGTGCCCTGCTCCCAGCCCAGCCGAGGGATGCACCCCGGGAGCGCCCTTGGGGCCGGGCAGGTGGGAATTGCCGAGATTCCTGCCGGAACAAACACCGCCGGTCTAGGAGAGGCTGTCACCGCCTCCCTTCGCCTTCCCGCATTTCCCAGCACCCCGCGGAGCGCGTACCAAACCGAGGGTGTAGCCCGGCCCTACAGCTCCCTGGGGCCGCCGCTTTGTTTCCGTCAAGCACCCATAAGTACCCAGCAGTCAGCGTCCTAGAAACCTGTGGGGAAAGTTCTGTGGGTGAAAAAGAGGCAAATTAACCCCCAACAGAGAGCTGTGGGACAGGGCTGGGGGATAGAGATGTGGGATAGAGCTGGGGGATAGAGATGTGGGAGAGAGATGTGGGAGAGAGATGTGGGGTAGAGATATGGGATAGAGATGTGGGACAGAGCTGGGGGATAGAGATATGGGATAGAGCTGGGGGATAGAGCTGTGGGATAGAGCCGTGGGATAGAGATGTGGGAGAGAGATGTGGGATAGAGATATGGGATAGAGATATGGGATAGAGATGTGGGATAGAGATGTGGGATAGAGATCTGGGATAGAACTGTGGGATAGAGCTGTGGGACAGAGATGTGGGATAGAGATACAGGAAAGGGCTGTGGGATAGAGATACGGGATAGAGATCTGGGGTGGTTTCATGACAACCCCTCCCCTGCGTGCCCCTGAGTCCTGGCTGGCTCGGGCTCGGGTTTTTAGCCACGGGGGGATGGATTTTTCCCTTTGCAGCGGGAGCACTCAGGAAAGGCCTGGCTGTCAGCTCCCCCACGCCGAGCAGGGACAGCCTGGGGCTGGGGGCTGGCGCTGCAGGGAAACCTTTGCTCCTTTCCAGCCTTAAGGATTAGTTTAGCTCCGGTGTTGTGTGAATCATCCTGGTGTTTAACCCACAGCCGGTGGCTCAGCTGAATCCATCCAGAGCTTTTCCACGTTCTGCTCCGTTCTCGGGACATTGAGGAGTTCTGTGCAGCTGCCATGCAGCAGGGATTCCCTGGAATGGTGCCACAAAAGCTTCCAAGCCCTGAAATTCAGTGACTGAGCACTGACAAGTCTGAAATCTTGCCCAGCATGAGCAAGCACCGTGTTTTCCTCGCTCTGTGCCCGTAAAGGATGCAGGGAATTCCTGGGCACTGGGCTGGCAGCAGGCAGGCCTGGCCGAGCAGGAGCTGGGCTCTCAGGGCTCACAGACTCAGCCCGAGCAAGGCCCAGCTCCCAGAGCTGGTAGGGCTCATTGCCCAGGCAATTCAGAATAATCCATGCTGTTCCTGCCCTTGCCTGGCATTCCTGCCCTCATTCCACCCTCCCCTCCTCCTGCTGCCTCTGGCACACCCAGCTCTGCCCAGGGACCTGAGATGAGCCCAGAGTCCCACCAGAGTCACCCCAGTGCCCCCAGCACCCTGGGCTCCCCTGGCACCAGCCCCACCACGGAGGGGCAGCGAGCCCGGGGGCAGGACGGCAGCACCAATCCCAGCTTGGATCCACCTGGGCTCCCGGCATGGAGATCCAGGCCTGTGGGCTCTCACAGCCTCATTCCTGCAGCCCCGGAGCCGGGGATCTGCAGGTAGCCAGGAAAATAGGTCACTCCTTGCTCCAGGTGCTCGTGCTGGAAAACACGGCTGGGAGAACAGAATGGAGTTGCAAAGGAGGGAGGGGGGAATGAGACCAGCAGGATGGGGCACTGCGGGCCCCTTATCTACTGATAAATTCCCCTGCAGGGTTATTTCTGCATAAACCTTGCAGTGATGTTCAGAGCACAGCTGCACCCCTGTCCCTGAGCCAGAACCGGATAAACAAAAAGGGAATCCTGGCCTGTGGGGCCTGTGATTCTGTGGCTCAGGGTGGCTGTGGCTGTGATGGATGGGGCAGCTGGGTGGGCTGAAGGGCACTCCCGACCTGGCTGGATCTGTGATTCTGTGATCCTGTGATTCTGTGATCCTGTGTGATCTTGTGTGATCGTGTGTGATCCTGTGTGAGCCTGTGTGATCCTGTGATTCTGTGACTCTGATTCTGTGACTCTTATTCTGAGATTCTGGGATTCTGTGATCCTGTGTGATCCTGGGATTCTGGGATTCTGAGATTCTGGGATTTTGTGACTCTGTGAGCTGCATCATTTTGCTGTGGCAATGGAGATGCCATGGAGATGGAGGATCCAGCAGAGATCCAGCAGGGATTCAGCAGATTGCTGGTGCTGGCTGTGGCCATGGCTGTGACCGTGGGGTTGGGGACTTCGGGCAGAGGTCACTGGCAGTGAACAGTCTCCACTCCAGGCAATCCACTGGAAACCATCCCCGTTCCTAATCCAGGATGGACTTTGATAAATGGCACAGGCTGCCCTGGCCCCCCAGCCCCATGGCCATGGGCTGTGCCAGGGTTTTCCCTCTGTCCCTCCCTGTGGGAATGCTGATCCCTCCCCGGTTCTGGGGTGTCCCTGAGCTCTGTCACCGGCTGCAGCTCTGCGCTCTCTCCTCTGTCACGGAGCAGGTTTAATTGGGAAGGGTAATTCCACGTGTGGATGCATTGCTTCCAACGGAAATCACATTTAAAGAGTGCTGTCCTTTAGTGATTAGCTGTGGAATATCCATTACCCGCCCAGAGAGCGGAAAATGCCGCGCTGAGCTCCCCGAACGAGAGAATCTCCCAAACTCTCAGTCCCGGCGGTGTGGGGTGATATCCCCGGGGATTCCCCACCCGCGCTGCCCCGTGGGGCTCACCACACTGCAAAATTCTTCATTTACACGAAGAAATTATTGTCTTTTCAAGTGTCAAAACGTTGGGATGAATTTTCTCTTCACGGTCTGTGACATTTTTTATTGTGTTTTGTGCAATGTGGAATCCCAGATTGGGTTCAAAGGACCTCAAATACCACCCAGTGCCACCCCTGCCATGGCAGGGACACCTCCCACTGTCCCAGGCTGCTCCAGCCCCAATGTCCAACCTGGCCTTGGGCACTGCCAGGGATCCAGGGGCAGCCACAGCTGCTCTGGGCTCCCTGGGCCAGGGCAGAATTCCCAATTCCCAGTCTCTGCTCTGATACCACCACAGTCATTCACCTATGCCACTGTGTGCAACTGCCAAATTAAGAACTCTTTATTAATTCAGATTTATTACCTCTGGTTTCTCTTGACCAAACAGGAAAGAGTCTCTAGGCAAGTAATTGGCTATGAAGCCTAACTGAGCAGTATTTATTTCCCTTTAATTGCAGCTGAATGATTAGAAATGCAGTTCAGTCTGTTGTGCTCCCCTCCGCTCTGGACGATCTCAGCTCGTGATGGGTTATTATTTTATGGAGCTCACACCCTCCTCGGGATAACGAGGCTCATCTCTTCCACTCTCATTGCTATGCTGTCTTTTCTGAATCGATAACTTTGATGTGCATTTGTTTGCAGACTTTTATGCCTTGTGAGTGATCTCTGCTTTTTTAACTTGAAATACCTAATTTTTAATGAGTATAATGAGCAGGATGTGCAGTTTTCTACACAGACACGTAGAACTCAAATGTGCTGTAATGCACTCTGCAATGAAAATGTGTTTTACAGACAGCCTAAAACCAGGATCTATTTCCTTCTGCTTTCATCGCAGAGAAATAATTTTCTGTTTGACTGATAATTGACTCAACTGCCCAGAAACTGACATTCCAAGGACTTCCCAGAAACTGCTTAATTGAATCTTTTCTGCACCGCTCCTGAGCGTGAAAAATCCACTTTCCCGTGAGCATGCCCTGGCCATTTGGGGGCCTCAGTGACCGGGTGCTGAGTGATTGATGCCCCCCGGTGCCAGCCCCCTCCTGGGCTTCCCTCTGAATCCGTGCCCTGGATGCCACCCTGGCCGTGGGGAGCTGGGGGAGGCACCCCTGGCCTGCAGAGCAGCGCCGCTCCTGGGCTCACCTTTCTGTGAGGGGCTCAGCTCTAGAGAGCTCCTCCTCTCCTCTCCTCTCCTCTCCTCTCCTCTCCTCTCCTGGATGAATCCCAAGGTGCTGGATGAATCCCGAGGTGCTGGATGAATCCCGAGCAGCTCGTTCCCGGCTGCCTGTGACCCTGTGGATTCCCAGAGCCGCAGCACAAAGCTGTGCACGATCAGCTCCCTCTCCTGCATTATTTATGACCCAGGCCTCTCCCGGGAGCGGGGATGCTGGATGTGTCAGGCTGGCGCTTTGTAGGACACGAGAAGCGTTTTGTCATTGAAGATATTCTCGCTCCCCTCCCCTTGAAGGTGATCGCGTTGAGGGGAACATTTCCAGCAGCGGGAGGACCCGCAGCCAGGACGGACTGAAGAACGCAGGGCACCTCCCTGCAAACGCGTTCCCTGCAAAAACGAGATCAGTTCCGGATTTCCTGCCCTTGAAAGGACAGAGCTGGCTTTGAACAGCCCTCGGCTTTGAACTGACATTAAAAGGACCTTGTTCCCTGTCCCTGCAGCATTTCCTTTCCCATTCCGAGGAATTCCCAGCGTTCCAGGACAGTGCACACTGTCCCAGGTGCCAGGTGGGCAGGGATGTGCTGTCCTTGCAAACGTGGCAGTACAAGATATTCCCACGTTCCTGTGCACTTCCCTGCTGGGAACTGGGACAGGACAGGGCCCCGAGCTGCCCAGGGAGGGTTGGAGTGCGCATCCCTGGGGTGTCCCAGGAATTCCTGGAGGTGGCACTTGGAGCTCTGGGCTGGGGACATCGGGCACAGTTTGGTCTCCATGGGCTGGGAGGGCTTTTCCAGCCTCAGGGATCCCGGAATTCTGTTCCCTGATTGTACCAACCAGCTCCTGTCCCAGCACTCCCAGGGTGTGGAGGGAGAGCCAAGAGGCAGCTCCTGCCTGGGTTCAGCTCTGGAGTCTCTCCAGAGGCACGGGAATCACAAATCCTGGAACTGCTCCCTGGAGGAGGCCTCAGAGGTGACAAGCTGAGAATGTCCTGGGGCTTGAGCCACCAGTGGCACCAAAGCCACTGAACGTTGTGGCTCAAACTGAAAGAGGGCAGGGATGGATGGGAGATTGGGAACTGGCAATTCCTGCCTGGCAGGGTGGGCAGGCCCTGGCACAGGTGCCCAGAGCAGCTGTGGCTGCCCCGGGATCCCTGGCGGTGCCCAAGGCCAGGCTGGGGCAGCCTGGGACAGTGGGAGGTGTCCCTGCCATGGCAGAGCTCCTGTGAACCTCGGGAAGAATCCAGCTGGAGTGGGAATTGCCCGGTGGCTCGGGGAGCAGCCAGCAGTGTCTCTGCAGGGATGTGTGGCACCCATGGGAGCTGCACCGTGCCCAGGGCAAACATCTCCTTCTGGAAATGAAACTGAAAAATTGGGATGCTGCAGAAAAGGAGCAGAAAAGAATCATTTGGAGCTGAATGAAACGCCTGACAGTATAAATCTGTAGAGCTCAAAATATAAAAGTGTCAGAGAAGGACCGTGGCATGACAGGATCATCATGGCAAGCCTTGAGAGAGGAAAATCCATTTCCCTTGCTGGGAAAGGAAAACAAGGAGCACCATCGACCTGGGCACAGGGGCTGTGCCCTCACCTGGGTACAGGGGCTGTGCCCTCACCTGGGGTCAGGGGCTGTGCTCTCACCTGGGCACAGGAGCTGTGCCCTTACCTGGGCACACAGAGCTGTGCTCTCACCTGGGCACAGGAGCTGTGCTCTCACCTGGGTACAGGGGCTGTGCTCTCACCTGGGCACAGGAGCTGTGCTCTCACCTGGGCACAGGAGCTGTGCTCTCACCTGGGCACAGGAGCTGTGCTCTCACCTGGGCACACAGAGCTGTGCTCTCACCTGGGTACAGGGGCTGTGCCCTTACCTGGGTACAGGGGCTGTGCTCTCACCTGGGTACAGGGGCTGTGCTCTCACCTGGCATCCCTCTGGAATGCTCCATCTCTCCCTGCTCCTCTGGGATGTTCCAGCTCACTCTGGGATGTTCCAGCTCCCCCTGCTCTTCGGGATGTGCCCTGTCCCGTGTCCCAGAGGGCTGGTAGCCATGGCAATGGGCAAACATGGCCGGTCCCAGCCAGACAAGCTCTCTCCTCGCCGGAGAGCTGTGCTATTTGGAGAGCTTTAAGATGTGTGTAAGGAAGGCTTAAAAGCTTCTGGCCGCTGAGCGCTGCCCTGGCCCTGCCATTAGCTGGTTTTCTGGTTAATTGACTGCATTTCTTGTTGCCTTTTTTGAGCTTTGAAACCCTTTCTGGTCATGGCTGGATTTTACTCAAAGAGCAGCTCTGTGACTTCTGCAGCTCTGCTGCTCCTCCTCTGCTGTCCCTCCTCTGCTGTCCCTCCTCTGCTGTCCCTCCTCTGCTGTCCCTCCTCTGCTGCCCCTCTCCTCCCAGGCCTGAACTGTTCCCAGTCCTCCCAGCCTGGCCCCGCAGGCTCCAGCCCCACACAGGCCCCCAGCTGCCCCTGCCCTGGCACAGCACCCAGGGTTTGCTCTCCTCCCACACACGTTTTCCTTCAGCAGGTTTGGGGGGAGCTGGTCAAACACTTCAGGTGAATTATATCATCCAGGAACGTGCTCCCTTTCCTAGGACCCCGCTGAAATATTCGGATATTTCCTGTAGAGTTAAAATCACAGCCACTGAGGCGGGGAAAATCCTCCAAGATTCAAGTCCAATTTTTGCCTGATTTCTGCAGGGACGTTTTGCCAGCTCCCATTCCACTCCCCCCGTGAGCAGCACAGAGTGGGAGTTATCTCCAGTGGCAGCTCCCCTTTGGCTCAGTTTGGAGTGCTCCAAGGTGAAGCTGTGACACCACAATTCTCTGTACTGCCCACGATTTGGCACCATTAACTCCCATTCATCACCTCCCAGCTCTGTGCACAACCAGTGAAAATCTCCCCGTTTTTATCAGCAGTTTGAGCAGTTCTTACTACAAGTCCTAAACTTCTTTGTCTAGTATGAATCAAATCTTGGAGCAAAAGAGCTGTTAAACTCTTCCCACTTTGTTTGTAAAGGTATTTTTCACAGTAATTTCTGCTTGGTTTACTTGGAAAAGCCCTCTGAGATCGAGTCCAGCCCTTCCCCAGCGCTGCCAAGGCCACTCTGACCATGTCCCCAAGTGCCACCTCCACAGGGTGTAAATCCCCCCAGGGATGGGGACTTGGCAGCTGTGCCAGGCCTGGACAAACCTTTCCAGGAAGGGATTTTCCCAATATCCAGAGCCTGGTCTCTGCAGGGTGTAGAACAGCTAAACTCAGCCTCCAGACTGGCTGCAGACACGATCCCAGCTCCCAGAGCCCGCTGAGCAGGGATTTCAGGGATATTTGTATTTATAACAGCTCCTGGGTGAAAACTGAACACTTTGCCATTTTTCCATCAAACTTCTAGTTATGTTTATTCTCCAACAGTAATGTTTTACTACAGCACAGATTTGCAGTTTCCCTGAGCTGGCTGCCTTTAACAGCCAGCATTTGCGTGAATTCCCTGCATCCACATCCATATTTTTATATATATAATAAAGCAAACCGCTGAAGGATCATCTAAACTTTATTTACTGTGGCCATGCTGCAATATTTAGGTCTGCTGAAATCGTTAGGGCATTTTAATTGTGTTATCAGAGCGCAGCCAAAGCAGCAGATCCCCTTTCCAAAGAACATGGACACAGATGAAACTGCTGAATATAACTTGAATATTTACTGAGTATTAAATCTGTTACAGGAGGGTTTGGACTGACCATAATTTGCTTTAAAAAAAATTAAAATTTGAAAATAACAATTGATGTCCTCTAGAAATGAAAGCTTGGGACTCTTTATGGTTTTAGTTTGCTTTTGTCAAGGGAAACATTGGTCTTTCAATGGGAAACAATATATTCCCTACTTGATTTCCCAGTTAATTTTGCAGTGAAATTCAGTGATTGTGGCTCTGTTGTTGTCCAAATGCCATTAAACCATCAGAGGACTCCATTACAGAGCACAAATCTTTTTTTCCTCCATGTTTCCCTTTCTCCTCGTGGCTGCCACATCCCTGGGAGTGCTCCAGGCCAGGTTGGACGGGGATTGGAGCAAGCTGGACTGGTGGAGGTGTCCCTGGGGTGGATGCTGGGTGTGCAGATGGGTGCTGTGCTGGGTGTGCAGGTGCTGCCAGCCCAGGACCCCTCTGAGCTGGTTTTACAGGGAAGGGTTCCCCAGGGTTCCCCGGCTGCACAGGGACACTGCTGGTCAGCTCCTGAGCAGGCAGAGGGGCACTGCCCTGACCTGCTGCTCTGCACTGCCTGCTTTGATTTCAGGTACCTTTGGAAGCATTGAACCGTGAGGAATAAAACATTTCCGTTGTGCCTTTTCCCCAGTGTGTGAATCAGGGAACTGGAATTAACTGGGATGTCACCATGGCTTCACAGCGAGCCTGACTGCAAGGGAAGGGAAAACGCTGGAACTGCACAGGAACATCTGTGGGGTGTTCTTCATTCAGCCCAGGGAGGAGAAACAGAACCAAGGCGGCAGGCAGGAAGATGTCAGCAGGCAGGAGGGAGAGGATGGATCCCAGGGCTGAAGGTGGGGCTGCATTCCTGTGCCCATGGAAAGGCACAGAGGGCTGGCAGTGAGCTCTGGCTGCAGGAGGCACAGGATGATCCCAGGGCTGCAGGATTTCCTGCACTGATGGAAGCAGGGCTGGCAGTGAGCTCTGGCTGCAGGAGGCACAGGATGATCCCAGGGCTGCAGGATTTCCTGCACTGATGGAAGCAGGGCTGGCAGTGAGCTCCGGCTGCAGGGGCTCTGGCCTCGCTCTGCTCTCACTCCTGCCAGCTGGGATGCTGCTTTGTCCTTAAACCTCTCACCAGTGTACAAGGGCAGGTTTTTGTTTGCTCTTTCGTTTATTTTTCCTTTTTCCCTCTGGTTTGTGATTTTGAAAGCGTTATTGCTGCTATTTCCTAACAGAGCCCCAGTTACAGCCCTGAGTGCTCTCACCAACCTCCGGGTGAGGTTCAAGTGTTTGACACCGAGACCATCCAGGACGCAGGAGTTCCCGGTGCCGGCTATTTTCTTGATGGAGCACTTTAACAATCTCTTTGAGTGCCCTCCTAAGTGCTGCCTTGGCACCGGCCAGCGTGTGAGCGCAGGGCCGGGCAGCCCCTGGAGCAGCCTTGATGCCGCTCTGCCAGGCATCCCTTCCCTCTGGGATGCGGGGCCTCGGTGCCTTCATCTGCCTCCCTGGAGCAGCTTTAGAAACGCTGGGCTGTGCCTGCAGTGACACAGCCCAGGCAGCCTCACACAGCAGCACTGACACACACCCGGGATTTCTGAACGGGATTTCTGCTTTCAGCGTGCTCAAAACGTCCAAAGCCCGGGAATATCCCTCGGTGTGTGCACATACACAGAAATGTAAATATGCAAACCCTTCCCAGCCGCCCTGGGGCTGAGGCTGAAACCCCCGGAGGGCAGTGGCCAGGCGGGGACAGGGCCCAGTGGGGCAAACCTCCCCCCCAGGAGCCCAAATCTCCCTCCAGCAGCCCAAATCTCTCCCTCAGCAGCCCCAATCTTCCCCTCCGCAGCCCCAATCTCACCCCAGCAGCCCCAATCTCCCCCCCCAGCAGCCCCAATCTCTCCTCAGCAGCCCCAATCTCTCCACCAGCAGCCCCAATCTCCCCTCAGCAGCCCCAATCTT